>JAJOOS010001414.1:0-49225 GCA_029582725.1 Solanum chiquidenum | reverse complement strand
TATCATCCCGATTTGTCAACTATATGATTTGCAATTGTAAGCTTCCGCATGACGCTATAATCACCTTCATAACCCAACAGATGCTTGATTAAAAAAAAATCAAATATACTCACTTTATATGAAATTTATGACAATAAAATTATATTGGATTATATTTTTTTTCATAAAGGAGCAAAGATAACACTTTATTTCTAATTTATGGAAATGGAATTTGAAAACAAGTTTGGGGTATTTTTTATCAAATTTTGAAATCGAACACTGATGACTTTTTTTAACTTAAGAACGGAGGAATTTATTTATTTATAATATAAAGTTTATCTATACAAAAGAGGAACTAATCTTAAGAATCTAGTTTCCATAGCGTTTCGTTTAAGAGCGGATGATACAAACAAAGAAGATGCTTCAAAAATATAAGGCCATCTATTATCCATATTCAGATCCTTTGATTTCCTTCTGTATACTGCTAGTAGATCCGCTAGTGAATTAATCCATTTGCTTTAGTAATGATATGCAATTGGCGCGCGCGCACGCACATATATATATATATATCTGTGTGTGAGTATATGCGAGTATTGTTATTTAGATTATTAAGTAATACTTGAGAGTCTATTTCCACCTGAATAACATTTAATCTGTTGGCCAGGTTTAGGCCATGGAGTAGAGCTAACAATTCTGCATGGTGGGCATTTGCCACTTTAATTTTGCATGAAAAAACTGCAATCCAATTTCCTAGGTGATCTCTTAGGACACCCCGTACCACCATTTGTAGTGTTTTGTTCAAATGATTCGTCGATGTTCATTTAACCACTCCTTCTGGTGAGCGATGCCAAGCCACTAGAATCATGTACATAGGCATCTTTTACTTAGAGATGTTTAAAAGATGGTAATATTCTAGAGCTTGAAAATTAATATTATAAAGGGTATCAACTATTGTTTTGATTTTTATAGAGCTTAGTGTTTTTATTTTTTCAGATATTTCAAAGAATGACTGGTGTAAGGATAGCATCAGGCACCTTATGATGATTGTTTAAGATAGTGAGTTTTGTTGATGTACACAACTAGTGTAAATTATCACGAAATAATAATACGAGAATAAATACAGAATTATATGTCGAAGTAGACTGTCTTCATTATTTTTTTTCTCTTACATATTTTCGATATTTGTTTTGAGACTTAATTAATTCAAATTAACTTATATAGAAGTCTCACTATGAAGATAAGATGCTCCTTATAAAATATGACTTCATTTTTAGAACTCAAAACCAAAATATATAATGAAGAACAAAGGTATGCCTACTTGCCACCACTATGTCCTTTGATGTTCCTTCATTCAACTAAGGCAAAAACCCAAATTTCCAGCCCATTAGCTTGTGGGCCGGGCCAATCCACCGAGTGTCGATTATGGCCATACATTTTGGGTCTAGTTAAAAGTGAAAACAAGTAGATTTACGTAGTTTACCCTTATCCAAGTGAAAGATGAAATGGGGAGATTAATAACAAATAATAAACACACATTTTGGTACCAATTTTTGTTCGAAAATATATAGCTTAACAGAAAATATTACATCAATAACTATATTTTTACGTTACACTAATATAGCCCATTTTTTTTCTCGCAACTGTGCTTATACAACGATATATACCATTATTGTATTGTACACAATATATAAATCTTGTATAAAAAGGTATACGAGGTGTTTATATAACTTTTACAATGTTATACAAAATTATATAAAATATGAATTTCATCCTCTACGAAGATAAATCCATGAAAATACAGTAAAAATTCACTAAATTAATACTCGGTAAATTAATAATCTTTAAAATACATATTTTTCTCCAGTCCCGACTTGGGCAATGCAAAAATCACGCATTTCGATAAGATAATAAGATAATATATTTTCAGAAGACCTCTATATAAATATATGGTCTCATTAATATTATAAATTAATAATTCTTTAAAAGTACAAATATATCTAAGAGTATTTAGTGAAATATGATTTTATTGTGTTTTGTTTTTTGTTAAAATTTAAATCTAGTTGAAGTTCATCTCTGACTTTTTTTCTTGCATCCAAAAGTTTCGATATTGTCTTTTCAAACTGCACCATAAAATTGTGAAGAATTTTAGATACATTGTGTTTCCTTATGCGTAATTGGTTCCAAAAGTATTACATTATATATATATATATATATATTACAATGAATCATACACATACATTGTACTTTATGTATAATGAATTTATTTTTAACTGAATTCAATAAATATGATACATAAATTAGTAAGATACAATGATTTTGACGTAATCAAAATTAACCTTCATTGAATCTCAAAACACTCTTTAAATTAATAAATATTAATATATCGATTAAATAATACCTCTATAAATAATAATATTTTATGGTCTCATTTATACTAATTTAATGAGGTTTTAATGTAGGTAAAAAATATCACCGAATAACTCAAATTTTTTACGAATAATTTTAAATTTTAATCACAAACAGCTCAATCCCAATGAACCTCAAATCATCATTTTTAAACACAATTCTACAAATCGCAAAACTCATTTATGATTTAAATTAAACTTTTAGAATTCCTGACAATTGTTTTCATTTTTTTCACTTTAATTTATGCAATAATTCTCTTATTATATAAGAGACAGTTTGTGCTGAAGCAGGCACATCACAGCCGATGTACCTGCTTCAAATTTTTTTTAAAAAAATCTTAAAAATTTATTTTTTTATTTTACTTTAATTTAAATTAATGTATAATTTTTTCGAAATTCTAGAATCAGTTTTAGTTATGAATTTTTTATTCGTCTTCGTCGACGTGCCTGCTTCAACGTGTTTTTTTTGTCTTATTATATAAGAGACAGTTTGTGCTGAAGCAGGCACGTCACGGAGACGTGCCTGCTTCAGTTTTTTTTTAAAAAACTTAAAAAGTTACTTTCTTTTGTTCTACTTGAATTTAAATTAGTGTATAATTTTTTCAAAATTATGGAATCCGTTTTAGCTATGAATTTTAGTTTCGTCTCCGTCGACGTGCTTGCTTCAGCGTGCTTTTTTTCTCTTATTATATAAGAGACAGTTTGTGTTGAAGCAGGCACGTCGACGTGCCTGCTTCAGGTTTTTTTTTAAAAACTTAAAAATTTATTTCTTTTGTTCTACTTTAATTTAAATTAGTGTATAATTTTTTCGAAATTATGGAATCCGTTTTAGCTATGAATTTTAGTTTCGTCTCCATCGACGTGCCTGCTTCAGTGTGTTTTTAAAAAAAAACTTAAAAAATTATTTCTTTTGTTCTACTTTAATTTAATTTGTGTATAATTTTTTCGAAATCATGGAATCCGTTTTAGCTATGAATTTTAGTTGTAAATTCAAGAACACGGACGCGCATATGCTTCAGCGTGTTTCGAAAAAATATTTCAATTTTTTTTTACTTATTTTGTTCTACTTTAATTTAATTAGTGTATAACTTTTTCGAAATTATGAAATCATACTCTTTAGTCATTGCTTTATGGAATCCGTTTTAGCTATGACTTTAGTTATTTTAAACGTCGGTAATATTTGTTTATATCTTGAAACTACTTTGAGTGAAAAATCAACGATCGATGACGAAAAATACATTAATTATGGACATTTCAATGAAACTCTTCACAGTAAATTTGCGCAAACAAAAAGTAATTAACAACTTAAATATCTAAAAATCATATTAAAATTTAATCAACTTTCTAAATTTTACCTATATCACATAAATAAAAATAAAAATATATTAAGATATTGGGCCCGTGCTAGCACGGGCACCTTTTACTAGTATTATATATGAATATCACTCAGTTTCTATTGCGATAAGTTATTTAATTAAGATCATGCCACATCAGTAAAATAGAATCTAATGGCTAGTATTTATTAGTACTAAAAAGGGACTGATATTATTTTGAATTTTATTTTTCAGGGTGAACCACTAAATTTATCATAAATTAGTAATCCACATTGAAACCCAAGTGAAGTTTCGTGTGAATTATGATATCAAAAGATGAAGCAGTAAGCTAAAATAATTTTAACTTAATACTGAGTTTGAAGTTTAATACGTAAGAAAGTAAAAAATAATAATTTGACCTTTATCGTCTTAAATTAAAAATTGAAGCGAACAATATGATTTATTTATTTTTGTTTTTAAGAACACATATAATGCTTTTATTATTATTAAACAATTTGGAGACTTAAAACAAGTGATGAAAACTATCACATCTTTTTTTCTTTATAAGTTTTTCAGAAAGAGACGTTGAACTGCGTAGGTTGCTTTGTTTATTGGTTTATCGTTAAGGCATATCGATGTTTACAAGAAAAATAAATGGGAAGAAGAGAATGCATGCATGCGTGTAGCGTGTACGTATCTAAATTCATGCATGGGTCTCTAATTTTGTCTTTAAGGTTGAGAAAAACAATCAAATGAATGCACACAAAACTGAGGAATGGGCTTACATGCAAAATGCCCATGCCTTGGATATGATGAAGTTGGAAAATGAGCTTTTTAGCCATATCCAAAAGGACAATTATAATAAGTATTTTATCCAAGATATATAGAATATGCACTACACATGTCTCAACCAATGCTTACCGTGACAAAGTTCAAAATTTAACGAAGGGGGTGCAAAATTAAATTAATACTAACATTTAATCCTTATACACTACATAAAGATGTGCACTAAATCACACTTCGCCTAAGCTAGCCCCCAAACCAAACCCCTTGATTTTTCTCTTCTAACAAGATGGAAGTTATTCTTAAGTTGGGTTAAATTTGGGCGAGTCATGGTAGGCTAATACAACAATCGGGTCAAGACCCAATCCAATTCAATCCAACTTTGCTTGGATCAAAACGGATTAAGTCAAAATGGGGTAGGTAATGAATTATATAACATGTCAAAACTCAACCCAATTCAACCCAAATTTGCTTGGATCAAAATGGATTAAATCAAAATGAGTTAGGTACTGAATTATATAATGGGTCAAGACCCAATCCAATCCAATTTTTGTCTTAATTGTTCTTTTAAAATATATCAATAGCTAAAAAATTACTTCTTTCTTTATTATCTCTATATCTAACTAATCAAATTGAAAAAAAATTAAAAATATTTTGTCATAATTTCTCACAAGCCACTTCGGGTTACATAACAATCTAAATTTTAATGGATTGAGATGAGTTAGATTGAAATGGTTTGAGCTAATGAACGAGCGAGTTATTGACTCACCCAATTAAATAGTTTAAGGCGAATTGAGTTTGATTTTGCCACCCAATGGAACCAAAATTAAGGGGATTCATACTATAAAAAAGTGAGCACGAATTCAGGTGTGTTTGCTATGAAGGAGGATATTTTCCTGGGAAACTGTTTTGGAAATTAAGTTAATTTCTTACTTATTTTCTATTGTTTGGTAAGTAAGCAAAAAGGTATTATCCCAAAAGCATTGATATATAATCTAGAAAAACAATATTAGGGTGAGAGTGGGCCCTCAAGAGTGGGATGATCAAGACTCGAGGTGTAGGCGTTGGCGACATTGGGTGGAAGGAGAGAATACAATAAACATAAAATATCACTTATGAAACTTATTTTTCCTACTTCACATTGTTTAAGAAAGTTATTTTCCTTATTTTTAAGAAACTATTTTTCCTAAAGAAAATATTCTCAAGAATTTTGTCCAACCAAACATGGAAAAATGTTTTCCTCCATACAATACACACTCAGAGAAGGAAACCAAGTGAATTTAACTTCCTTTTTATTAGTAAAAGATAATTGTTAACATATAGAAAAGAAGGGATGCTCAGATGGTAAGTACCCTCCACCTCCAATCTTAAGGTTGTGTGTTCGAATCAGCAAACCATTGAGCAAAAAGGTACTAGGAAAGCTCATAGGGGAGGGGTTTAAACAAAAGAATTTGTTAACATATAGTGTAACATGCATGAAAAAAATAAAAAAATTGACCCATCTATACAGTGTATTTTCTGATAAAGGGTGTTAAGTGGATTCTCCTTGGACACAAGGTAAACGTCCCCCCTGCAACAAGATGTTCTCTTGGAACCAAAGCTTAGACACTCAATCTATTCTAGTTAGCATTTTAGACTTTGCCAATATCTTCCATTTTGATGTAATAACATTATGGAAACAAGCATGACTTGAAAAGTGAAGAACTGGCTAACACCTAATATACATAAAGATCAAAATCAGACAATATTGAGGTTATCAGTGTGACTATCACACTGCACCTCGTCAACTTTAAATTCCAGTTAACGAAAATTATTCAATCAATGGGGGATTCATTTTCTTCAAATCGACAATGATACAGTAAACAGCCAAGCTAAAAACATTTTGAAAGGCGTTATGGAACTAAAAGTGCACAATCTAAAGGATAGATTGGCCTATCTAAGTGCAATCATCGTAGTCTAGAAGCATGTTTAGTCTCATAGTGGTTTAGTATAACTGTGAATGCATATTCATATAAGCCTACATTTTAGTTAGATCAGCCTTTCGAACATTCTTCACCCAAAATTTTCAATTGGCAACAGATATTCCTGCAAATGTAATTCTAATAGCAAGAATAGTGCTCCAGAACACTTAGAAATGGAGCTATTCTCGAGTCATTTCTCAACAGTATATACTTAAGTTCTAAGAACAGATTAGTTAAATTCTGAGTTGCTAAGCTCAATAATATGTAGAATGGGCAAACCTGGCTCAAATCCTTTAGAGCTGAGAGATTTTATGAGAGTAGAAAAGACGATATATTTTTTGTACCATTTTGATTTCAAAGATTGTATGTATGTTACATCTGTATGCTGGAATCTTCAGGGGTGGGAAGTGGTCCGAGCAATTTTGTTTGCACATCTAGCATTAGGTTGTTGATGAAGCCCTGCCTTATAAACTCCACTCCTATAAGGCACCGTCAACATCATCACATCATTCTACTTCCCCGTAGCAGAACCCTCTGAAGCTCATCAGCAATCCCTGGCAATAGCACTGGTTTACGAATAAGTCCATTCATTCCAATCTGCAGGCATCTTCCAGTAACATTTTCATCAGCAGTCGCAGTTAAACCAATTATCAATGGCCAGTTACGGCTACCAAACTTCCGAATTCTCATGGTTACTTCGAAGCCATCCAAATCAGGCAGGTGAAGATCCAAAAGGACAATTTGGAATGAGGATACAGCAGGGCTAAGAACACCAATACATTCACGTCCAGATGAAACTGCAGAAACACTGCATCCCAATTTTTCAAGTAGCTTACTTGTTACCGCTCTATTCACATCATCATAATCTGCTAACAGAACTTTAACACCTTGGAGGAGTGAGTGTGGATGTGAATGATCAGAAGATTCCACATATTCAGGAATGCCTATGGCAATTGATGGCCGCAGTTGAAGCCCAAGAACAACAGCCATGCTTTGATGAAAACCTTCTGGATTTGGGATTACCCAGATGTCTCCTTGCATCAACTGTTCATCATATTTGCATATCAGAAAGATGTTAGTGCCTAGCCCAAACCACAACTTTATGCACTTAAGTTATGATCGAAGGGAGAAAAAAGAGAACAAGTACTAGGGTACTGCCAACTTCTATGTGTGGTTTCAGATTTCATTCCCAAACAACTGGGGTTAAAAGCTCCGTAAAAATCAACTAAAGCAACTTTAGTATCATATTTCCCAGTCACAAGGAAAACCACATATTTAATTACATGACAGGCAATCAAGGTCATGGCATTGCTCTATTTTCTTTAACATGGAAATTGCAGTAGTTAACACCAAGAGAAATCACAATTTAAAAGGTCTCATCCAATTTCAGTAGAAATTTTAAAACTAGTCTGCCTAATATCATTTTGCCTTAGTAATAATAACTTTATTTTCTTTTAACCTATAACAGGATGATTTTATCAAAGTTGAGTGTACTATTACCCCAGAAGGAAGTGATTAGAACCAAAGTTGAGTGTATTAACTCTAGAATATACATACTCAGATGCTGGTATTTAGCAATAGAATACCTGAACCAGTTTTCTGCACACAGTGAAACTCAAGCCTTCATCCATCTCCTTACTGCAGCGTTTTGGCCTGTAATGTGGCAACGTGGTCCCCTCTGACTGAGAATGATTATTGCTTGTTCCAACTTCAAACCTGATATAGGCATTATCACGAGATGGGTTTGACCTCCTTGTTCTCCAAGCTCCACCAATGCCTTCCCTACTTACACTTTCTGGGAGAACCCGAAATGTGAGAAGACCTCCATTGGGGTCCTTCAAAAGATTTCCAACCATATGAAGAATTACTTGAAAAACTCTTCTTTCATCACCGAGAACATGATTTGGCAAAGATTTGTCAACCTCGATGGAAATATTGTAACCCCTATAAGCACACAAACACTTGGCAAGACAAGCAGCTTCTTTTATCATAGAATGTAGCTGAAAATGTCTCATCTCCAAAGGGAATCTACCATTGTCCTTTGTTGAAGTATCCATCACATCATCTATTAGGGTTGACACAACATTACTGGTTTTAACCATTGAATCCACAAGAAGTCGCTGCTCATTACCCAATTTTTCATCTTGCAACAAGGAGAGCAGACCCAATATTGAGTGCATGGGTCTCCTCAGACCATGGCTCATAACCATCTGAAATGCATTCCTTGCTTGACTCGCCCTAAGTGCATCCTGCTTTGCTTGTTGCAGAGCTCGGTTTTGCTCTTCCAATGTTTCTCTCATATGCTGAGACTCTTCAAGAATTGCAGCATGGGACAGAGCCACAGCAACCTGATCAGCCACAACCCTCACTATCTCAATTTCCTGGCTGCTCCATGATCTACCTTGTTCACCAGGTAGAACCAAAACCAGTATGGCATAACATTCTGGGACAAGTTCAGGAGTTCCACCTTTGAAGTTCGACACTTTAAGCATCGGCATCCTAATCGCAGCCACAGCTCCTGGTTCCCTACTCCCTCCACTACTCGCAACAGCAAATGGGGAGTCAGCATCAAGTATCTTTACTCCATCACTCTCCTTAATCTGTATAACATCTGGATCACTTCTTGGGATAGGTAAATTATACGCACTATTAAAGCTACTGTCTCTCAGCTCATGAATTAGGTTCATCTCGGTTTTATTCTCATTGGGCTTCCAAACAGCACAGTTATGCAAATCCAGTGTCTTGGATAGCTCCACCAGAGTTGTGTAGAGTATTGTATGACGATCAAGTGACTTTCGAATCTCCTGTGTAAGCATTCGAACATGCCATCCAGCTTCCTTTTGCATCTTTATTAATCCAACTTCTCTACCAAGATCCCAAGTTTTCTTTTTCAGCATAAATTCCCTCACCTTGATTTTAAGCAGCATAGGAAAGAGGGTGATAAGGGTTATAGCCGTGGCGAAGGATACCAGTGCAGTGAGGACTTTAAAAATGGTTAAAGCAAGCATAAGCTGAAACGGGTGTTGGCCATAGTAAGTCCAGAAATTGAGCAAATGAGTCATCCCACACAGAACAATGAATGCAATAAATTGAAAGAGCACCCATTTGAATGGAAAGTTAGAACAGCTGACAAAGTAAAGGAGCTCAATTGGGATAGAAAAATACGCAATCGCAATAAAGAGATCACTGATCTTTTGGCACTCTAAGATACTCTCAATGCTCCAAAATCCCTCATCATCACAGTTGCATCGCGGGAAACCATTATCAGCAGCCGATAAGGAAACAAAGAACGATAAAACCAACAAAGCTGATGCTAACGTCCTCAACATTGAGCAAGTCGTCTTCAGCCCATTTACTATATTAAATTTCCATTTTAGCACCAACGCTTCTTAATCAAGAATCATAAACCTGACAGATCCAACAAAACCACATATGCATGAAACAAGTTGTCAATTTCATTTCCAGTTCAACAATGTCTTAGCCAAGAACATGAAAACACCTTTAAATTTAAAAAAATGGATTAAAAAATGGCATCATGACATCATTACATACAGGAATAGAAACAAATGCATGCACCAACACCCACTTGCAATAATATAATCATAATTTCCCAAGAGCACAGTCTCAAAGACAAACTAGTCCTACAAGTTGAAAAAAGAATATTAACTTGCAAAATAACTATTTTATTCATCCTAATTACAGATAGGAGTCATAAATCCACTATGCACGTCAACCCAAATACAAAAAGCAGATCAAGTTAAACCATTAAAATAAAAATGAAATTCAAAGTAAAACCAGAATAGATGATAAAGAAATTGCAGAGCATAATTACCAGAAGGAAGAATAAATATAGACATCCTCTCTTGGAGAGCAAAACCCAGAAGAAGCCAATCCAATATTGAGATCTTATCGTTCCCCCACATTGCAGATCCCAAGAATAGGTATCATCTTCTTATCCGAAACTCCATTTCCCCTCACATGCATTGGTATCATCAACAAACCCAAATTAACCAAAAACCCAATGCACCCACTACATAAACCGGTACCACATTACAACCCGTTTTCAGTTTTTCCGATCTCCGGCACCAACCCCACCCCGACCACCACAAAACTAGAGGTGATTAAGGGGCAAAACCGGGTTTTCACTTCATCACTTCCCTTAAAAAAAAAAAAACAGAAATACAGAGAAGAAGCTCTCAATATTCTTACTGGCTAACAAATGAAACTTCTAATATTATTCTGAAGGAATTTAAATACGCAAGTGTCTTGTACTAGTACTAGTAGAGAGAAAGAGACTGCCATTACAAACCACATATATATATATATAGATATAGAGAGAGAAAGAAGAGAGATAAAGAAGAGGTTTTGGTGGCGCCGTTGTTTGCTGTAGGAAAGAAGAAAATGGAAGCAAAGGAGAAGAATCTTAAAGGAGGGGGTGGGGGCCATAGACCTTACATTAAGAGAACTTAGACGCACTTTTGCTCAATAAAGTAGTCATTTTTTCCATCTATTAGACTCCATTATTATTATTTTATTTAATTCTTTCAAAATCTATTGCTATCTTTCTCTCTCCATCTACATAGATACCGGGGAATAGTATATATTTTGACGAGGGTGGAATGTAATAGCCCACGTGCCAATGGATGAAAATGCACGCGCTACCGGAGGCGCGTGGAGAAAATTCATACGGAACAGTATCGCAGACATACTGGTTGGCCGGACGGACGCCGGGCAAAGCGAAGGTGAAGCTGAAATTTCGCCGTTTGAGATATCGAAGCACCAAATTTTATTTTATTGTTGAGCGAATACTCTTAAATTTGGCGTGAAATATTAAGTTTATTTTTTAAAATTATTAATTGCTTTGAAAATACCTCTTTAGTTGGCTAATTAAATTTATTTACGCTTTCGATCTTGCAATATGAATGAGATATACACTATTCTTGCCAAATATAACTATGTTTTCAATATTTTTCTCCGTTTTTTTTTATTAAGAATCCTATATTTCTACGAGAGTTTGAGATGACTTACTATGTCATGTTGGAGTATATCTTAGTTTAGTTAAACAATTAGAAGAATATCTTTTTGTAAAAATATCAATAATTCAAAAATAAAAATTATTAATTTATACAAATTTAAGGATATTTTCAAATACTTTTCTATTTATACTCCTAATAAATATTGCACCTAAAAATAAACATACCTACTAATGAGTAAAACTTTAATTACAATTAAATGGTACCACTCGTACTACTCTATTTTCCCCCATTTTCCCCTATTTCATGCTATATGGGTGGATTCTTTTCAATGAATTTAACTTTTTTGAAGATAATTTAATTCATGTAATTTTAGGGTTTTTAAAAATAAATATTCAATCATAACAATTTCACATTTGCAAGATTTGTAACTAAGAGTAAGAGAAATATCCACATTGATTATTTTATTTTTTATAACTAAATAAACATAAATTTATTCTAACTTTTTTTTTTAACTATGTAACATTATCAAATACCCTATTTGATATGTTAAATTTTATAGGAAGTAGCTAAAAGTTACCAAACATAACATTAATTAGGAAAAATGGATTGATATACCATCATTATAAAAATGGTCATCTATATTTTTATTATTATAAAAGTGATTCACATATTCTACTGTTACAAAAATGGCTTACACATATCTTTTTCATTTAACGAAAGTGGAAAAAAATTAACTCTAAATTATTTTTTATTTTTTTATTTTTAAAAAAATAATCATGTGGATATAAATTATTGTAACAAAGTTTAGAGGTATATTTGATCCTTCTCACACATGTTTTTTTGTTCTTTTTACTTCTTTGATTCAATGGCTAATGTGAGCTTTAAATATCACTCTTGTAAATTCTATTTACTTATAATTATTTGAATTTCTTATTGTTATTTCATTTTTTTTATTTTATCTTTTAGTGTAAAAATATGAAAAATAAAAAGAAAGAAGTATAGATGAAAAAAGAGAAAAAAGTAAGAAAAAAATAAAAATAAGTTTTATCCAGCTATATTGTTATTTATGTAAAAAAAAAATGGTGCATCTATGATAAATTTTATGAGAAAATGAGTGAAAAAATAATTTTGACCGTCAAAATAATAAACTCCCAAAATAAAAAAATAGATAAAAATAATTTTTTTTTTTTACTTCTGTTAGATTAAAACGGTATATTAGAGTCATTTGTGTAATGGTAGAACATATGTGAGCCAATTTTATAACGAGGGATATATCAACTTTAAATCGCAAACTTGAGGGGTATATCAAGTTCTTTTTCCTATTAACTAGTTGATAATTTTCTTCCTAACCAGCAACCAAGTCATCTCAGGAGATAGAAATCTTAGTAATTTAGTTGGTTGATTACCTAAACTTCACTTTGTTGATCGAACTCGATTTCTCACATTATAATTTTCTCTCCACTTCTCATTTCCCTACCCCATTTTTTTTATAAAAAAAATTGCACAAAATGTGTAAGATAAATGTCTTACGTGATTAAGTTTGATTTAATTAATTAATGGACTAATTAATGAATATTGTTGAAGGAGTCACTTAGAGTAGTTAACCTTTGAAAAGTCATCCACTATAGTGAGAAAAAATCTGTTACCATCAAATGTAGGTACTTTGTAGGGACCCCAAACATCCATGTGTACAAGATTAAAGCATGCTGAAGTTTGTATACTACTCTCTGCATGTGCTCTGTTCTTTCTGAACTGGTTAAAGTCTAAGGGATATCCTACTAATTTATAACACACTTCCTTAGTATGTCCTTTCATTTTACAAAACTCACACTGCACATTGTAATTTTTCTTGTATCTTGTAGAGCCATTCCTTGTAAACATAGCCATATCCAGATTACTACCACTTGATGCAGGACTTGCCCCTAGAATTTCAGAGTTTGCAGCTACAGATTTTTGTCGTTCATCACCAATTACCATTCCATACGCCTGATTCGCTGATGGCATAGGACTCATGAGCAAGATCTAACTTCTTGCTTGATTATAGGAGTCGTTAAGTCCCATGAGAAACTGAAACAATTTTAACTTCTACAAATGTACTACAAACTCCTTTGATTTGTCACAGTTATAATTAGGACTTGGAATCAGAGCTTCAAACTCTTTCCACAAACCTTTTAGTTTAGAAAAATATGCAGAAACTGTAGCAGTACCTAATCAGAGGCGTATCCAGAATTTCGAGGTGATGGGTGCATTATTACAAAAAAGTTGATCTAAGATATAAATTTGATCGGTACGACATTTAGGTTTTTATTACTGAAAACCATTCAAATTAATATTATAGGTCCAAAATTAATTAAAATATCAAAAGTGTTACCAATAACCATTTAGAGAGGTGCTATCTAACTTTAGAAAGAAAAATAAAACAAGATGAATATAAAATTCAAATTTCTAACCTCACGTAGAGAGGTGCACCCAGTCATCATAACATTATATGATACTCAAAGTATGGGTTCACACATCTATATTTTAATATTTTTTAAAAATATAACACTACTATATATGATCTCGAGAGGGGAGCATGGGTTCACGTGAACCCGGTGACCCCTCCTTGGATACGCCTCTGAGTACCTTGACTCAATGTAGCAATTTCCTTGTGAAGATTGAAAGTTCTTGAACCATCAATCTTGTTGAACCTTTCATATAGATCATCCCATACTTCTTGAGCATGAGAGGCATACATTATACCATCTAGCAATCTTTTTTCCACAGAATTCATCAGCCAAGACAATACCACAACATTCACTCTTTCCCAGTGACTCCACATTTATTCTGGAAACACTTCTTTCTTACACGAACCATCCACCATTCCCAATTTGCTTCTTGCCAGTAAAGCTACTTTCATTGACCTATACAATATCGAGTAATTTCAACTCCCGTTAATTGAAACAAAATGATTTGTGTACCACTTACATCAGCAGGTGAAAGAAACAGTGAATGATTATAGTCAATCCCAGTCTTCTGACCAGATTCAGTTGATTGTGACTGTGTAGATTGATCATCTTCCACTGCCATTGAAGCTTACAAAGAATTCTAAATTCCTTCTTACCAGACTTAAACAACTTTCGATCTAACGTGTGGATCGATTCTTTCAACCAGCTTAACCAGTTGTTGATTACTCTGATGCTAAGTTAACTGAGGCACTTATTAAGTTCAAGTTTCAACAAAGTCAACAGGATCATTCTTTGTTTACTAAGAAAAGCACAGAAGGCATCACAATAGTTCTTGTTTATATGGATGATATGCTTATCACATGTGATAGTCTAAAGCTGATCAATGAGACCAAAGGGTGCTTACAACAAGCATTCAAAATAAAGGACTTAGGAGAGTTGAAGTATTTCCTTGGTATTGAGTTTGCTAGATCAAAGGAAGGTATTCTAATGCATCAAAGGAAGTATGCATTAGAGTTGATTTCTGAAATTGGTCTAGGGGATGCAAAGCCTGCTATGACTCATATGGATGCAAATATTAAGTTAACATCAAAGGAATATGATGATCATGTGTTCAAAACACAAGCAGAACCTATGGCTGATCAAGGGTCTTATCAGAAACTTATAGGTAAACTTTTATACCTCACTATGACCAGACCTGATATCTCATTTTATGTACAGACTCTGAGTCAATATTTACAAGCTCCTAAACAGTCTCATATGGAAGCAGCAATTAGAATAGTTAAGTATCTAAAAAAAGAACCATGACAAGGAGTCTTACTGTCTAGCAATGAGAACATGAAGGTATCAACCTATTGTGATGCGGATTGGGCTGCATATCCTAATTTTAGGAAGTCAGTAACTGGATATGTAGTTAAGATTTGAGACTCCCCTATCATTTGGAAGTCTAAGAAACAAACACCTATCTGCAAGAGCTCAACAGAAGCTGAATACAGAAGCTTGGCTTCAACAGTGGCAGAGTTGGTATGGATAATTGGTTTAATAAAAGAGATTGGTGTAGAAGTTACTCTTCCAGTTAATGTTTATAATGACAGTAAGGTTGCTATACAAATAGCAGCAAACCCAGTCTATCATGAAAGGACTAAACACATTGAGATAGATTGTCATTTCATTAGAGAAAAGGTTATGCAAGGAATGATTTCTACCAAGTATATTTCTACAAATGAACAGCCTGCAGATTTGTTAACTAAAAGTTTGGCCAGAATACAACATGAAGTGTTGAGTTCCAAGTTAGGTATTCAAAACATTTTTAGAGTACCTAACTTAAGGGGGAGTGTTGAAGGAGTCACTTAGAAATATCGGTTAAAATTTATACGTAATTTTTAAAGGCAATTAAATAACTTCTCATTTTGATAGAAATTGTAGAATAATTTAGTGATATGTCATAATTAGTGTTGGTGTAATATACTACAAATATAATAAATTACAATTGAAAATAAAATGACATAAATGAATAAACAAATCGTTAGGTTCAAGCGTGGATATTTTGCTCTCTTTAAGGAGATTCAAGCCCACTACGGCATAATCTACACCGATCCAACAATATCACTCTTCACTTGTCCCCTCCAGGATACAACAGTCTAACAACGTCGTACAATTCAAGCAACTCCAGATTTAGTTGAAGAGTCCAAGCTCCACGAAAAGAACACCTTCATTCAATATATAATTACTCTATTTCGCTATAGTGAATATAGTTAAAGATTTAGAATATTTTCTTTATCTCAACTCTCTCTTTCACTACTACACACTACAATATTATTTCACACTTCTCATCTTTCTTATACTTCACAAAGGAAGAAACACCACTATTTATAGGTGAAGAAGTCCTTCATATAATCAATACGTAGAATGATGGGTAGTAATGTGGGTAGATAAATGTGATAGATGTTACATAAGTTACAAGAAACTAATGGTCATATGAGTTACAAAAAACTGATGACCATGAGAGTTACAAAACTAATGGTCATATAAGTTACAAGAACTAATAGTCAGCTTCTACCACAATTTATACCCATTATCATATGCACTTAATATTTTATTTTAATAATATAATGCATATACACCAATATTTCCCCACTTATCTCAATATTAAAATAAGAGTGTATTTCACAATTTAGTTGAAGGTAGACTATTATGCATAATGAAGGTGTGCTCTGCATTGAACCTTCACTTAGTAAACAATAACATTTACTCCAGAGTCAGTAGTGTCTCAGACTTGAAGTATGACTGCTTCAGGGAAATAAAGTATAATTACTTACAAATAATAATCAAGGTGTTGACATAAGGTTTTTAGCCAGCACATTATGGCTTTGTGCTATATCGGTTTTGTGAGTATTTTTTTAGAACAAGCTCATTTTCATAGTGTTATGCCCTAACCCTACACCCTGGACGTGGCTAGCACTCAAGAAGCAATTAAACGAACTTTTGGTTGGGCTGACTACTTAGTGAAAGACTTACTCAAGCAATGATAGGCTCAAAACATAATTAAATTAGCTAAGTTCAAATACTCATCTCATAAAATTTGAAAAATACTCAATAGTAATACTTATAGTTCGTAAAACAACTCAAAGATAGTAAATACTGAGAGACACCTAGACTCTGTCTATCTACGAAGCATCTACTATTAAAGAAAGATGTTGGGACAAGACTCACGACATCTCAAAACTACTAACTAGAAAGTAAAAGTGAAGTCCTCTGGAATGCAAGGAGGCTCACCAAAAGCTAACTGAAGTTTAGAGTGATCTCAACGAAGTCCCTGTTTGATGATCCTAAGCACATTTATTTGCATCATAAAATGATGTAGGTCGAATGACACCAGTACATTGAATGTACGAGTATGTAATATAGCCAAAGAGAAATAACTGAATGAAAGAACTGCAAAGATAAGATATACTCAGCTGAATGTAAAAAAATAAAAGAGTTAAATCATTTAAAGCTTTACAAAATACTTACTCATCTCTGAACTCAACATAATAAGTGATATATTAAAATACACTTTAACTATATTGGGAGATTCTCTAACCGACTAACACCACTATGAGCTACGTGATGATACAAAATCTTGTTCACGCTACTAGAACTGTCATATATCATGCCGTGATATAAAACCTCTCAACTAAGTTGATCCACTAAGCAATAAAGATTATCTAAAAAGTATGATTCTATACTAATGTTGGCAAGACATGATTTATGGGGGGCTGTGAGTTATATGAACTCTCTCTCGTATCAGTGTTCAATACTACTCCCAATAATATATATTCTTGCTCAAATGTATAAAACATACTCTTAAAAGACGTAACTGCTCTGAAATATCTTTGAAACTCATTGCTTATTTAGAAAACAAGATTTCTCTTTGGTCAATGTAAAAATATATTCTCTAGGTTGAAATAATTACTCAAAAGGGGACTCTTTAAATGGTAACAACTATGTACTCAATCTTTCGAAAAACTCTTTTACTTTTCAAAATAATATTCTCTTTCTTCATGTAAAAATGAACCATTTGGGAAATACTTAGTTCCCATATACTCTTGCTTAAATCTTGGTTAAGCTCTTTCTCAAACTCCATTTTACTTTCTCAAAAACTCAATTCAAGACAAAAATATTGTCTTTAAAAGTTCTCAAAATTTATAACTCAAAATAGGGATGCGAAAATATAGACATGAACAACTCAACTCAAGGATCTCAATAATAATATAAAAAAACTCAATACTTAGAACTCAAGAACTCAGAACTCAACGATACTACTCATCTCAAGAATAATCAATTGATAGGGTTCATGCTAAAATATAGACATGAACGAATAAACTCAAGAATCTCAATGTATAACATATAGAAATTCAATAATTAGGAATATAATTTCCAAAAGAATTAGGAACTCAAGAAATTAGAACTCAACATCAACTTATATCAAGAATACTCAAATCTAAGGATAGAACCCTAGATTACTCTTTTACTGATTTGAAAGTAGATGTAGGGCATAAGGATGAACTAGTCCAACACTATAATAGCCTTACATACATAAAAGAATGAAGTTCTTGGCGAAATTGACGAATCGAAGAACGAATAAAACCCTAGTTTTTATCCTCTTGCAACCTCGCTCTAATGACTTGAAGTGTTAATGAACGTAAAAAAACTTATTAACACTTTCTAAGCCCTTAACTAGGTGTAAAATCTCATGGTTTAGGCTTAAAATAGGGGATAAAATAACATAGTTTAAGTACCAAATGCATAGGGAAAATGATCAAAATGATCTCAGTTTAAAAAGTGATGGAGTACCTTTAAAGGAAGGCTTCACTGACTGTTTAAGGATTCATGGTCCGTGAGACACTTCACTGCCCGTATAGTTGTCTGTGAACCTTCGTCTGCATGATAGGGCCTTACTAAAACGGGCATAATATCTTACTCCGAACTTAAAATGAGGAAAACTTAGTGGCGTTGAAAATAGGACTCGTAGACTTTTAATTTAATAGGTCATGGGCTATCTAATTCATTAGGTGTTGAGATATATGATCATTTGAAATTGACCGAAGTAAAATCTCATATTGAAACTCAATCGATAAGAAAGCTTTCAACTCAACTTTGTACTAGGGGATTCTAGGGACCTTAATTCATATCCAAAATCATTCTCACTAGCCGTATATGGAACCGTCTAGAGGACCCCAAGTCTGACAACCTTTCACGGCTGGACTGCCCTCCCGTACACTTGTAAACGAACAGTTTAGGGATCCGTACAAGTGAGGCCAAATTCAGGTGGCATTAAATGGACAGTCATTGTCCCTAAACAACCAGTGGTACTTTAAACGGACTGTTTAGGGTCTCGTGAAGGGTCCCTGGCTTGTAGATTTGCTCGTTAACTCACTTTAGCCTTTCTCAAAGTACGAGGTGTTACACGAACGATTCAAATTTTAAGAGTAGAGTTGCGCGGTGTTATAGAATGATTCGGGTCTTAGCATGGAAATTTTTGGAGTATTACACATAGAAAGCGACCTACTTTCACACTCGCATAGGTGATATCTGTCAAATGGTGCTCCTATAATTTGACCCCACTCATACGAGATACATGATTTCACTAAGAGTTCAAAGACTCAACTTCCACAAATTATTATAGAAAAAATGCATTTACATCATGAAGATTGAATAAAATTATAATAGTGCATTTCACAATAAGTCATCATATGATTCATTCTTCCCATTGAACCTGGTTATAGGATCTCTAGTCCCCAAGTTGGGTCATAAATGACTCATAATTTATCAACTTCAATTTCACCCCTCTCAATGTGTTTCAGACCATTTATCTTGCAAAGGCCTTTGTTTATGAATCTACTAGATTATCACAAATTTTAACACAATTAATATTGATGGTATGTCAGTGATCAATATGATCTCATAATATTGTGTTTTCTCCTCATGAGTCTGAATTTATCGTTATAGTAACAATTTTGAATTCTACCAATATTATTGGTGTTATCATAATGAATCAAAATTAGAAAAATTAATTTCTCAAAATAAAGTGTTTGATATAGTAAAATCAATTCACTTTCTCATTAATTGAAGATTAAATTATTATTTTTTACTTCAACCTCCACAGTAGATTTTGCAATATATAATTCACTTTTCTCATTTGCAACAAATAGCACCAAATTTTCTCTATCTTGTTTGCTTGTACCTACTAAGTATTTTTACTGCAAATACAACATCAAATCAAGTTATCAGTCACATATCTCATATTTTTTTATCAGGCAAGCAAACTCTCTTTTTTATTTGTCAGTCACATATCTCTTTTTTCTTTGTCAAAAGGAGTTGCATGCCTCACACAACCAACAAATCGTATTTCACAACATTTCCATCATAATGTGACTTGACAAGTTAAAAAATTTCATCACATGTTTTATGGTATTTTTCATTTCAAGAATGAAAATTTTCTTATGTTAAGTGACTACTGAACATGTTTTTCATAATTTATTTATAACTCTCATGTTAGAGCCAAAAATCATCTCATTATAGTCAAAGACCAACATATGATTTATTCCAAAATAAATATATGCAATTGTAATACCCTTTTTAGAGCATTTCTCAAAGATGCAAAAATTATTTTTTTCACAATGACTTTTTCCTCATTTCATGAACCCCCACTATTTTAAGAATTTAAATAACATTTTTCCATGAAAAGTAGCATCACTTTATTCATGAAAATATTAGGTAAATTTATTTTTTTTCTTTTACGTTTTCTCCGCTTGAATTGAGCAAGTAGAAAAATATTTTACCCATACATCTCTTCTCTTTCATCTCGTGAAGAGAGCGACTTTGAGCTAAATTATGTTGAGATATCTATCTTGATATCTACACTTTTTCAAACTATAACAAAAACTTGGATCGCCTTAAAATTGTTGGTATAATACACCACAAATACAATAAATTACAGTTGAAAATAAAATGACAAAAATGAATAAGCAAATCTTTAGGCTAAGGCACATATATCTCGCTCTCTTTAAGGAGATTCAAGCCCACTGCAGCATAATCTACACTAATCCAGCAATATCACTCTTGACTTGTCCCCTCCAGGATACAACAACCCAACAATGTCGTACAACTCAAACAACTCCGAATTTAGTTGAAGAGTCCAAAGCTCCACGAAAAGAACACTTTCCTTCAATATATAATTACTATCTCACTTCAACTCAACCATCTTAGTGCTACATAAGCTCGGTCAATGGTCAGAGGGCTTAAAAATTAGAGTTTCGAGTTTAAGAGGGCAAATCGTAAGTACAGGAATCCAACTTACAAATCGAGTCAAGTACAAGGGTTTCCAAGGTCATTCCGCCTTCTAGTTATTATAAATTTCATTTATCAAGTGACTTTTCAAATCAAGCACGTGACCGGCAAGCTCGTATTCCAATTTCTCTAGGACCTAGCTACAACTCTTTATCTGTTGTCCGTTCCTCTCGCTCAAACAAGGTTTCACGAAGTCGAGTTCAAGTAGCATCTTTATATGTATCGGATCATTTGTGGAGTAAGAGATTGTTTGAAAAGCCACTTTGATAATAGGATTTGATATAATTGAGTATAATTATAATGTATGATATGTTTGGTTGACTAATGTAATTATTTGGTCAACATGTGATTTGATATAATTGACAAGGTAATTACATTTTTCAATTCTCAGGGTGAGACTGTGAATTGCTGGAAATTACATGACTTACAAGCTGATTACTTTTTTAATTTCTTCTTTTAAAAAAAAAAAGTTTTATTAGTTTAAATTCTTTTTTATTTTTATTATTCTAAAATGTATTTTCTATTTTATATTATTTATATTTTATTTTCTTCTCATTCTCAATTTTTACTTCTTGTGATTGCATGCGATTTATCGTATTATCTATTTTATTTATTTAGTTTATGTTTATTTTTTTCATTAGCATAATTTTGTTAACATTCTAATTTTTAAATTGAAGGAAAATTCTTTGTTAAATAAGGTTATAGATTTTTACGTTTTTCTTTTCTTTTAAATCACATTTCATATACATTATGTTGAAATTTTACATAAGAGTAGTACATTGATTTCTTTCAAATTTAGAACTTTTGTTATATTTTCATTTGTTTTAGTAATATTGACTTGATATTTCACATTACAAGTCATTTACTTTTTAGTTAGACTTGATAGATTATCTTTTTGTCAAATATTTTCATAATTTGTGACATTATATTTGTAATATTAATCTTTTTGTAAACATGTATTTTATGACGTTTATAGAAATCTTGTACTTTTTTAGTTTCTATTATTAATTTAATTAATATATACTAATTTAAAAAATATAAATCAATTCTTATTTTTATAATAATAGTTGAGAACAAATGTTTGTTGATTAATATACTTTCAAAAGATAATATATATCTTAAATATTTAATTCAATATCATCTATAAAATCTCTTATTTGTTTAATATAAATTTTTAATCTTACATAATTAATTTTTATTCTTACAATTTAATATAACATTATGATTGCAATTGTGCAACTAAATAGTACACTTTCCGTTCACTTTTACTTGTCATTTTTTTCTAAAATAGATTTTCATTTTTACTTGTCACTTTTGACATATCAAGAAAAGACTATAATATTTTTTCATGTTTACCCTCAGCATTAATACTCTTTGTTCAAATCATTTTCCAAGACTTAATACTAAACATCATTTCATAGGGATAGTCTGGTAAAATACCTCTAACAATAATCATTTTCTTAATGAGTGTGTCAAGTCAAAATATTACAAGTAAAAGTGAACGGAAGAAATATATTTATGATTACATAGTAATTATATTATGGAAAACAAACATGTCAACGTAATTACTCGATAGTACATTTTTTAAATAAAATGTGATGCACATGATGAATGACCCACATTTACTGTGTGTGGGAGAGGCATGCACGTGGTTGTGACGAGTTTAGAAAGAACACTTCCATTTTTGGAAATTGGAAATCATATTTATATTTCAACTCTCTCTTTCCGTTAATAGTTATTTCAAGCATACATTTTTATGGATTATTTACCATCTCAGCTCTAAGGGGTCGTTTGGTACAAAGATTAATAACGCAGGGATTAGTAATGTAAGGATTAGTAATGCAGAGATTAGTAGTGCAGAGATTAGTAGTGTAGATTTTATTTTTATCAAGTGTTTGGTTCATTATTTCCCACCTCATCTTGTGTTTGGATTAAAACTCTATAAAAAGCTTCTTTCCAATTATACCCTTGAATTATTGGGTAATTGGATCAAGGTAGATAATTGACGGACAAAATTATTTTTTTATGTCCTTCTAACTAGCTATGAGAAGAACAATTTTGTTATCATGTTTGCTATTTTTTCACTTGAATTATTTGAGGATAAATAATTGTCATCTTAATAAATTGATCACTCACAAAATTTCATTTTTCAATTTAAAAAAGATAAATTATCTACTTTTAAAATAAAAAAGACGGTCAACAATGGTAAAATTGAATAAACCATCTACATTTACACATAAAAATTGTAAGTTGTACTTTTAATATGTATGTATGTATGTTTTAAATTCTTCAAAATACAAATAATTAGAAAACCACACAAATATATACATATATATATATATAGATACACACACATTCAATTAAGATCACAAACATATACTCACATTTCAAATTTGTATTGGATTTATTTAGTAACAAACAACTCTCTCTAAATAATTTGTAAGCTAATTTATTTAAATAAATTTACTAGTACGAATATAAATTATAAAATCAAGAAAATAAATAAAATAATTAAAATGATTTGAGGGATATTTTTGTCTTTACATAGGCATATCCCATGGTATTATTTCCTATGTATTAGTAATACATCATGTAATATCATGTAGGAGGTATAACTAATCGATGGATTAGTTATACATAGGCCCAAATTCCTACCAAATATAGTACTATTAAATATTACCTTACCTAATACATGAATTATTTCTTCTAATGCGGCCTACCAAACGACCCCTAAATGATCACACATTATTTAATTTTTGAATTGAATATTTATAGGGAGAGGGAAAGTGGAAATTTCAATTTATTTTATGATGGAGAAAATATGAGGATGGAATATTTCGCACGTATTCATTTAAGTGATATTGACTTATAAAAAATTCAAAAGGGAAGTGCTAAATGACCAGAAAATTAAAAAAACTATAATATTTTTTTTATTTTAAAATAAACTGATGTTTTTTCTATTTTTTATTTAAAATGTATAAAAGTTAAAAGGGTAAAAATGTTTAAAAAGGTAAAATAACATTAAAAAAATATCATTCTGCCCAAATTCTGGCCAAATTTTCTGGCCAAAAAGATATTTCCAATTCAAAATATGATTATTTTTTATAAAACCAGTTATGATTTAAAATAAATATGTGATTATAAATTTATTAATATGTATAAATATATATTTAACATGAATTAATCAATCGATCTTATAATTAAGGAAATTTACAAGTCTCAAAAGTATTATTCCATCTGTCTCATTTTATATGACATCCTTTAACTTGGTACGATGTTAACAAAAAGGATTTTTTTAAAATTTGTGGTCTAAAACAATTCTTAGATATTTGTGTGACTAAGATTCATTATTTAAGGGTAAAAAAAATTAAAGTTAAATTATTTCTAATTATAATAAGGTGACATTTTGTAACGACCTGATTCCGTAGTTAGGAAAAAGCCAATGGAGAAAGAATTGGAGTCAGAAAACTTTTGGTAGTAACTTGGAATTTCATAACCTAGTCCAGATTTGGACGAAATCGAAGTCATTAAGGTGTAGGGAAATTTGGTAACAATTGGGTGATTTAATTATGATTTTGATTACATGAGTAGTTATATAAGTCGTTAAGGAATCCGTACGACTTTACAGAATTGAATTCGGGTGAGTAGAACTCCCGGAATCGATCTTGGCGTAAGGGGTATTTCTGAGCGTCGTTGGTTAGAGGTGTGTTGTGTAATGGGAATTTTGGAATTCTTGAATTAGCTTTATGTCTCGCGTAACCTGCATTGGTGCCGCTTTGGCGGGATCGCTACAGCGGGGTGACAACCGTTGTGGCGGGCTCGACGCGAATTAAAGTCGTTAATAAACCCCTAAACGACCTCATTATGCATTTTTCGACATTTAGAACTAAAGAACGAACCCCAGGCGACTTCTACTCATTTTTCACCATTCTTGAGGCTAAAGGTAAGTTTTTCACTCCCCAAATCTATTTTTCGATCCGTAGAACTTAATAGAATGGGTGAATATTGATGGGGGGGGGGGGTTGTTATAGATTCTAACAACCCTAATTTGGTTAATTGGGATCATGGGTTTGATCTAGGGTTCATAGAATTGTTAGTGATCCGGGTAATTAATGATTATTTATTGATTTCCGTATTATATTGATTGTTTGTAGACCACGAACAAGCGGAAAAAATCCAAAAAGGGAAGATTCAAGTGCCTTACGGTTTCAAGCTTGTTTCGAGGTAGGTGATTGTTATGATTCTATGATTGTGTGATGTATGTTTGTTCTTGCTTCATTATGATACATGTATGTTTATGAATGTTGCATTATTGATCACACTTGTTGTAAAAGAGATAGATGAATGATGATTACCATGAAATCATAGACTTAATTGTATGATCTTGAGGATATACTTATGATGTTAATGTGGTATGTTGAATGGATCGGTTGTCACGTTCCGGCATAACTAACTGGGATCGATTGTCACGTTCCGGCATAAATATGGGATCGGTTGCCACGTTCCGGCATAAACATTGGATCGGTTGCCACGTTTCGGCATAAATATGGAATCGGCTGCCACGTTCCGGCACACTTGGATCGGGTACCACGAACCGGTATGCTAACTGTTTGGGTTTGGGTTCCATGAGAGGACCATTGAGTCGTGTTGTGTATCTACTAGTGATGAGTTTGTTTATATCTAATGATGATTGATATTGAGAAACGGTATGTTGCTCTAAATTGATATAACTGTGATATGTGAGATTCGTGAAGTTGTTTATTGTTCGTATATATTGATGATATTGTATATGTTCGATATGTGCATGTGATTATATTGTTGTATTGACTAATGTATGTTACACTTATTGGGATAGTCGCGTGATCCTACTAGTACACTGTGGTTGTGTACTGATATTGAACTTGCTCTTCTTTGTTGAGTACAATGCATCTTCAAGTGGCTATTGATAGACCTCAGCTAGGTGACTATTGAGCGTGACCGGATTCAAGGGTGAGCCAGTTCTTTCAGGCTGTCATGGATCTTTCTTGTTTAAGTCCACTCTTTTCGAACTTAGACTATTTGTTTAAGGTGTTTGTTTAGCTTCGAGGTTGTACCTCTTGTTCTTAGACTTGTCATTAGTAAAGTTTTGGTACATTGACTTTCAGGTTCTAGGGGTTGTTCTTCCGCATTAGTTTGGTTAGTTGTTTGCTAAAACCTTGGAGTTTATGGGGACTCCATTTTTATAGTCATTGAAACACGCTTCTGTATCTTTAAATGTCTTAGTTTTCATAAAAAAATTATTTGTTTGGGTTGTAGTAATGGTTCTCCCACCGGAGGATTTGTGTGGGTGTCAATCACGATGGTCTGGGTCGTGACAAAGTTGGTATCAGAGCCCTAGATTCGTTGATCTCATTGTACCAAAATGAGTCTAGTAGAGTCTTGCGGAACGGTACGATGACGTCCGTAATTTTCTTCGAGAGGCTATAGGGCTTTAGGAAAAAACTCACTTATTTCTACTCCTTCATGTTATGACTTGAATTCAATTGGTATCTAGGTGATACAAATTGGTATCTTTCCTCCTTCACTCTCCGAACTAAAGCAACAAAAGTGGTAACACCATCACTAGCAAGAGAAGATGTGTATAGACTACCGACAATTGAATAGGGTCACCATTCAGAACAAGTATCAATTGCCTCAGATAGATGACCTTTTTGATCAATTTCAAGGTTCATCGTTTTTCTCTAAGATTGATTTAAGGTCTGGTTACCATCAGTTAAAGATTGAGGCGGTTAAAAATTAGGTTCGACCAAGTTCTATGATTGAAATTAGCAGTTTTGTAGGGCTCGCTAGCTACTATTGTCGCTTATGGTATGAGTTGAGTCCAATTGGTATCTCCCGATTCCAATTGGTATCTCAAAGAAGTGAACTAGACGTCGTGGTCACGACTGAGGGGCCACAAGCAAAGCAAATTGGAAATTGAAAAGGTTCCAATTGGTATCTGGCCTAGGAGTGGTGTGAATACATGGATGATCAGGAATGGTCATCCATGGAGCGAAATAATTAATTAAGAATTTGGACTTATCTGTAAATTGTATGTTGAAAACTTTGAATGTGTGCTTCTGATTGTCTGAATTAACTGCGAATGTAAAGTTGTAATTGCTTGAAAATAATGAGGTGATTATGTGTACAATAAATGTGTGTCTGAACTTTGATATGTATAATATATTGGCATGGTCGTTGAAGTTTGCAAATTGTAAATACTTGAGTATCGTGAAATTCATTGTGAAAGAAAGATCTTGACTAATGATCGTATGAGTGTCTGGGTGCATCCTGGGGATATGTGGGTTGTGGTGCTGAATTGACAAGAATGAATTGGTTCGTGTATCGTGGGATTGACTGGGGGTAGACAATGATTATCCTAGTTATGAGGATTATTCTAAAATTGCTAAGTAAAGCTGGAACCTTTGTGGAATTTAGAAAAGAAAAGAACCCCAGAAAAATTATTGGCAGGGGTTCTGTTTTCGTTATGGCCGCTGGGGCGGGATTCTTCCCTCCAAGGCGAGGCCGCCAGTGCGGAAATTTTTCCTCCAAGAGCGGGATGAGGCGAGGCAGAACCTCAACATGTCTTCTTTATTTTCCCCTAGTCATAATTATGGACCCCGAACAGTACCCGAACTAACCCTCGCGATCTATTTCATTGTTCAGCAATCGAATATAAGTGGTAAATTATGTTAAATTATGGAGAACCTGGGCATATGAGGAAGAAATTAGTGAGGTCGTGGAGGCCGGAGAAATGGTAATGCAGGCAAAAAAGTAGTGCAGCCAGGCGATGAGGTTGCCCGTCAAGACGATAGGGCTCAATTATATGCTTTTTCGAGTAAGATCGAGTTTGAGGTGTGTGATGCAGTGGTCACTAGTGTTGCTCTTGTCTGTACCCATATGGCTATTATTTTGTGTGCTCTGGGTTCTACTTATTCGTACGTGTTAGTTCAATTGCCTTGGAATTTGATGTGGTTGTGATATACTTGAATCCCCCATCCATGTTTCTACCCCAATTAAAGAGTCAGTCTTAGTCACCCTTGTATATCGTGTTGTCCTGTTGTATTATGAATTTTCAGATTTGGGTTGATTTGGTTATGCTAGATATGACTGACATGATATAATCTTAGGCATGACTTGGTTGTCCCCCTATTATATCGGGCTTAATTATAATACTAAGTCAGTAATTCTAGAGATCCCCGATAGGGAAAGATTAGAGTGGGAAGGGGTGTACAAGCCTAAGCTAGCTAATATCATATCCTCCATTCGGGCTAGGAAACTGGTAGGGCAGAGTTGTTTGGCCTATTTGGCTCATGTTTGGGAGGTTGAGGTTGAGTCTCTCTCTATTTAGTCTGTTCCTGTGGTGTCTGAGTTTAAGGAAGTGTTTCCTACAGATTTACCTGGTATGCCTCCGAATAAAGATATAGATTTCTGCATTGACTTTGAAACTGGCACTCTCCCCATTTCCATCCCTCCGTATCATATGGATCCAACAGAATTAAAAGAGCTTAAGGCTCAAATCCAAGAGCTTCTTGATAAACGGTTCATACGTCCTAGTGTTCCAAATGGGGTGCTCTTGTCTTGTTTGTTAAGAAGAAAGAGGGTAGTATGAGGATTGACGATTTTATCTTAATCCATAAGGGAGTGGATTAATACCAGAATGACAAGATTATGGATAAAGAAAGTTCTATTGAGTATATTTGGGTGAAGGAAATTTAAGATTTTAGTAAGAAAATGCGTACCAAGATTGGGTTAGTCCTTTAAATTGGATGAGTATACCTGAGTTTGAGGTGTCATGTTGATGAAAATGTTGGCTTCATAGTGATAGTCAGGGCTAATTGAGCGTAATGGTAATAAGAGTTCGCGATGAATTGTGATGGGATGCAATTATATAATGAGATTGTTGATTAAGCGAATTTTATATAGTAATTACGTCTTGCAAGTATCTAAGGTTGTGGTTTTTTAATATTAGGTGTGTAACATGGTTGTATGGAAAGTTTTAAGAGATAGTGAAAAATGGTGGGATGTAGTACAACCTTTAGAGAGAGGCTAGAGGAAGAATATTTTATTTGATTCTTAAGGCTAGAGAGTTATCTTTAGAGGAGTAGATAATTGGGTTCAGAGACGTGTGATTTCATTCGTTTTGTTGTGGCTATGGTAATAGTGTCACAAATGTGTCGGATTGGTTAAAAACTATCGAAAAAGACTTGAGAAAGGAGTGTGCGGACATTAGCTTGAGTCTGATGACAATTGTTTGGTTTTGTTTTTGAGTCTAGTAATGAGTATAATTGAAATTTTAGCAAAATATATGGTAAGATCGATAGAGATGCGATCAATGATAAACGGAGATCCATGAATTCATAAAAACCTTCAAGTTACAAGCTAATGTTGATAAAGAAAGGAATTGTGTTATATGGGGAAAATTACAATTCAGATTTTTCATTATGAGTCTACATTCGTGGTGATGTATTTTGTCAAGGTATGAATTGGCAAAGTGAGAAATGATAAATTGTATCTGGTATTGAGCATTTGAAAGGACTTACACCTGGGGTGAGTCGTGAGTACGACTATTGATTGTTAAGTATCTAAGAAAGGTTTTCATTTAAAAGTGTTGGTTTATAATAAGGTAATTGGTCGGAGTGTTTATGATGGTTGTTAGTATTGTGAGTATGATTCACTAGCTATGCTCTAGTGTGTTTTCACTTTTGTGGGTGGATCCCTAGTGGTGGATCAGGGATACCAAATCCTGCGATGTTCTCTTGGTTGAAGGGAAAGATTTGGTTATTTCGAATGACATAATTGGTGTTGTCTTGGAGTTGTTAAAGTAATTTTGTGGTTCTACGTGTACCACCTTGCTTATGAGAATTTATAGGAGAGCTACCATGCGTATTTGTGGTTGTCCGCAATCTTAATTTTTTTCTAGTCGTCGAGGTCATATATCTATTATGTGTGGTTGAATGTGGGGATCATTGGGTCCAATTCTACTGTTCTTAAGAGGTAATGTACAATTACTAAATCTAGCATTTTGATAGTGTTGTTGGAGGGTTTATATGCTTGGGCATGTCCCTCGATGAGTATTTGATGTCTAAAGATCAAATTTTTATAACTTAAACTCATGGGAAATTGGGTTGTGGGATGGAGATATTGTTAAGAATTATGATTGTTTGGGTATTATGAGTGTGTGTTGGTTGGTTCAGTTCCACCTCTAATTGTAGCGAGTATTGATTTAGAACTTTATCATGGTTATGTGAGAAAGGATTCGTCCTGATGTTTGTGTCAAGATCCTTGATAACATGTGACAGACGTGTGTACGATCAACTTTGGTGGTTGTTGGGAATCGTTTTGTTGATTAGTTAAGTTTACATACAACAAAATTTTATCACTCGAGTGTTGAGATGACTTCATTGAGGCATTGTAAGGGAGGATGTGTAGGTATTCAATTGGTTGGTTTGGGGTTCGAGATGTGAAACCCTTAGGGGGTAATGAGATTCGGTAAGAAGGGCATGCGAGACAAGTATCCCCATTAATTCGACGATTCAGATACTACTCTACCCTTACTTTAGCCAGTCCTTCCTAGTGGATCACACGGGGACGACTGATGGGTAAATTGGTATTTATTGTAACGACCTAATTTCGTCGTTCGGGAAAAGCCAATGGAGAAAAAATTGGGGTCATAAAACTTTTGGTAGTAACTTGGAATTTCCTAACCTAGTCCAGATTTGGACGAAATCAGAGTCATTAAGGTGTAGGTAAATCAGGTAATAATCGGTTGATTTAATTATTATTTTGATTACATGAGTAGTTAGATAAGTCGTTAAGGAATCCGTACGACTTTACAGAATTGAATTCGGATGAGTAGAACTCTCGGAATCGATCTTGGTGTAAGGGGTATTTTCTGAGCGTCGTTGGTTAGAGGTGTGTTGTGAAATGAGAATTTTGGAATTTTTGAATTAGCTCTCTGTCTCGCGTAACCCGCATTGGCGCCATTTTTTACCGCTTTGGCGGGGTCACTACAGCGGGGTGACGACAGCTATGGTGGGCTCGACGTGAATTAAAGTCGTTAATAAACCCCTAAACGACCTCATTATGCACTTTTCGACTTTTAGAGCTAAGTAACGAACCTTAGGCGACTCCTACTCGTTTTTCACCATTCTTGAGGCTAAAGGTAAGCTTTTCATTTCCCAAATCCATTTTTCGATCCGTTGAACTTAATAGAATGGGTGAATATTTTTGGGGGGTTTTGTTATAGATTCTAACAACCCTAATTTGGTTAATTGGGATCATGGGTTTGATCTAGGATTCATAGAATTGTTAGTAATCCGGGTAATTAATGATTGTTTATTGATTCCCTATTATATTGATTATTTGTAGACCACGAACAAGCGAGAAGAATCCAGAAAGGGAAGATTCAAGTGCCTTAGGGTTTCAAGCTTGTTTCGAGGTAAATGATGGTTGTGATTCTATGATTGTGTGGTGTATGTTTTTACTTGCTTCATTATGATACATGTATGTATATGAATGTTGTATTATTGATCACATTTGTTGTAAAAGAGATAGATGAATGATGATTACCATGAAATCATGACTTAATTGTATGATTTTGAGGATATACTTATGATTGTTATTGTGGTGTGTTGAATGGATCGGTTGCCACGTTCCGGCATAACTAACTGGGATCGGTTGTCACGTTCCGGCATAAATATGGGATCGGTTGCCACATTCCGGCATAAACATTGGATCGGTTGCCACGTTTCGGCATAAATATGGAATCGACTGCCACGTTCCGGCACACTAACTTGGATCGGGTACCACAAACCGGTATGCTAACTGTTTGGGTTTGGGTTTCATGAGAGGACTATTGAATTTGGTTCCGTGGGAGGACCATTGAGTTGTATTGTGTATCTACTTGTGATGAGTTTGTTCATATCTAATGATGATTGATATTGAGAAATGGTATGTTGCTCTAAATTGATATAACTGTGATATGTGAGATTCGTGAAGTTGTTCATTGTTCGTATATGTTGATGATATTGTATATGTTTGATATATACATGTGATTATATTGTTGTATTGACTAATGTATGTTACACTTATTGGGATAGTCGTGTGATCCTGCCAGTACACTGTGGTTGTGTACTGATACTGAACTTGCTCTTTCTTTGTTGAGTACAGAGCATCTTCAGGTGGCTATTGATAGACCTCAGCTAGGTGACTATTGAGTGTGACCGGATTCAAGAGTGAGCCAGTTCTTTCAGGCTGCCATGGATCTTTCTTGTTTAAGTCCACTCTTTTCGGACTTAGACTATTTGTTTAAGGTGTTTGTTTAGCTTCGGGGTTGTACCCCTTGTTCTTAGACTTGTCGTTAGTAGAGTTTTGGTACATTGACTTTCAGGTTCTAGGGGTTGTTCTTCCGCATTAGTTTGGTTAGTTGTTTGCTAAAACCTTGAAGTTTGTGGGGACTCCATTGTTATAGTCATTTAAACATGCTTCCGTATCTTTAAATGTCTTAGTTTTCATTAAAAAAATGTCTGTTTGGGTTGCAGTAATGGTTCTCCCACCGGAGGATTTGTGTGGGTGCCTATCACGACAGTCTGGATCGTGACTCATTTTTTAAAGAGAGACTAAAAGAAAATGACGTCACATAACACGACAAAGAGGGAGTATGAGAGTCATAACCAACTAAAGATGTATGAGACTTCATTAATTTTTTTGACACATATATAAGTTGGTTATTACTTATTTGTATGCTTTAAAGTAGGAACATGCTACAACTAACAAGAGAGAGAAAAATTGTATTTACACAATAAATTAAGTTGAACAAATATAAAATATGCAAGATAAATTATTTTATTTTATTTTGGTTAAACCAGATTTTATTTATAAACATGCTAAGCTATTACATTAGCATTGTTTGCTACTACTTTTATATGCAAGATAAATATGTGCATTTGATGTTATTTAATTATTAGTTTGTGAGATTAAGATGGGTATGTTATTGTATTTATAATTGTATTTTATAGTTTGATGAATTAATTTTGATTGATATTTTTCCCACGTACTAATGTTGTGCTTTTTTAATTTTTGTTTTAAAAATATCTTCTAGAATTGTTGCATTTTAAAAAAAAATTAGAACTTTCAAAAGAAAGTACAAAAAATTGATTACATCATCATCGCTGCCCCTTTATTTAAAGCAAAGTACATATCATTACTAAAAAAAAATGTTTTGATAAAGTGTCATTACCCTAATACTAATATTTTGTCATTTCAGTTGATATAGAATATACATAACAATTTAATAAAGTGTATATTTCTGTTTTTATTACTGTTACATTTTTACTATTAGAAATTTAAATAAAATAATATTAAAATCATTCTCCGGAGTATGTTTAATTCATTTTTTATTTTTTAAAATATTCTATTATTTTTGTTATTATAAATATTTTTATTTTTATTTTCTATTTTAGGTTTAGTTGACAAATGGTCCACTTATCCACGTGTCAAAAGCTAATGGAATCCACACACCTTTTGTTGGCTGTGGTTATTTCATAATACTCTTTTTTTTCCCCAATAATTTGATCATATCACAATTTATGGGTTATTTTTAACCAAAAATTAACTTCGTGTAAATATGAAACGTTATTGGTATTTGTGTAAATTTTATAATTACTTTGATTGATAAATCGACAATCGATGAAGAAGTATACTTCAATTGTGGACATTTTAGTGGCCCCCATTATATCAAATTTTAGAGAAAGAGGAATAAGATGATTTACTAATCAAACAAATATATATAATTTATTTTAGATCGAAAATTTAAAATCATTTAATCAACCGTATTTAAAAATTTATCAATCACATAAATATATATATAACTTATTTTAATTTTAAAAAAATTAAAATTATATAATTAATACTAATTCAAATAAGTAAATATTGGATCCGTACACATCATGATTATATCGTCACTAGTAATGATATAAATATGAGCTAAGGTTCATGCACTTAGAAACTTGTGGGAAAACATCTCTTTCATAAGTCAATTATTTTGGCCATAAATATATATAATGTTAGAGGCAAAGCAATGACACAAAACAACAATTGTTTGTTCTTTGATGTTGAAAGCGTTAATTAATCCTATAGTTGTTGAGGTCACTATTTCTCCTGGAATTCAATCAGGTAGAATTTACAAAATCTATGGGCATAAGTATATTACATTAAATGAATATGTTAAATACTTCTTTCAAGGAATTGAGCCAAATTTGACTTTTTATTTAACTTCTAATTTGGATTTTTCTTGTTCTTTTATATACCGTATGTGAAATTAGGTTTTGGGCCTAATTCATATCCTAAAAGTTAGCTCAAAGGCAGGAGGATTACCTAAGTTTTATAAGGAGTCCACCAATCTCATTAACCATCACAATGTGAGATTTTTTGCTTTAACATATAACTTGTTATTCAACACACTTAAAAAGAGAGAAAAGGTGGTGACGTCACTCTTTATGTTAGAAAAAGAAAAGAAAATTGGTAAATCTTACGATTATGGGAATTCTACTTTTTCACTTTTGTTTTCTTAAAGGATATTTGAGACGAAAGGAACTTTTCGTCATGCTATTGAATTTTGAAAGAAAAATTGGAAGTAATGGACCTTTCGTCGAATCGCAAGCAAAATTTGAGTGAAACTCTACGAGAAAACATATTTATTAGTTTTATTACATAAAGCTAATGACACTGTGCTATTTCTTTAACCATAAACCGATCAAAACCAAACGATTAACACCCCAAACAAGTAAAACTTTAGCATGTTTATAGTATATAGTACTATAACTTAACTTCTTCAATATATTGGTTTTCTAACTGAATCATTTTATTTCTATGACATGACAAAATGATGGAAAAATTGTGGAAGAATTTTCAAGAAAGTTGATGAGATGTGTATTTTTCAAAAGGCAAAAGTTAGTCATACAATTGCACAAATTTTAGTACACATAACATTATTAGGGAATAATAAAAAAAGAAGTCAAGATTCATAAAAGACCCTTCCCTTTACTTTTTTCTTTTTGCAAAAATAATTTTAAAGCCATGTGTTCCATTACATGTATGAAGTTTTAACAGACGTTTGGTGTTATGGGTCCCTAATAATTGCACATAAGGGCCATTCCCACAACATGTTCTTTTGGAACACTCCATGTGTCACTTGACTTATTGGTTTTGTCTTAAAAAAATTACCCAAAGTTTATCTATTGGCTCTTGAAACAAACTTGATCGTTATTTTCTAGTATAAAAATATATGAGGCACATCTCTATGTTACAAATGACGCCAACTCCACTTGTTATGAAGTCATCTTTATGAAGCTATAAGCTAACTTCAAGTCAATTCTTTCCATCGTTATACTTAATATTTCAGAGTTTTAAGGAGTACATCAATGTTTAAAAAAACAAAACTAATATATCTTTTTTTTCGTTTTGATTTATATGAATGTATTTAATATTTTAGTTGAGTGCAAAATATAAGAATGATTTTTTTTTACTTCTTTTAATAAGAAAAATTACTTCCATGGTGGGTAGTTAGACTTGATCCAACACCTTGTATATTAAAATTAAAATCTAAAAAGAAAGCACATGTGCACAAGGTGTAAAATGCCTAACCTCATCCAATTATTTAAGACAATGGAAAGGCCCATTGTGATACATCCCCTTATCCAAGACAAGGTCTTATTAAATGTTAACTACACAAAGATTACAACCAAAGCCCTCTTACATTAGATGAGGGTGGGACTCTAATGTTCACCATTTTACAAAAAGTTAATTTGTGGTTTTAAATAGAGATAATGCATATCTATCCCTCTTCAATTATGGCACTTTTTAAAAAAAATACTATAACTTTGCGGGGTGCTAATACTCCCTTGTATAATTTCAAAATAGTATAAATATAACCTTTTTTCGTTCAACCTCAATTATAAATAAAAGGGAAAAATTACACCAATCATAATTATATTTCATACGCCCAAAATTGTTGGTTAAAGGCTTGAAGTAGCATTTGCCTTTATTGACCAATTTTACAAAGTGTTTTTTTCTTTCTAAAAAGGCCTAATTATGTTACTAGCATGTGTTACAACGATAGTCCAAATAGTCTCCTAACAACCTCCAATAGTCATGCAAAGTGGGAATACTAGTACTTGACTAAAACTTGACGGGACAAGTTGTTTAGACATCACTATTTAATATGTATTTATCGATAATTTATAGTTAATCTGTTGTTAAAAATTCCTAGCTAATTAACGTTTCTTATTAAAAAGCTCTTAGCTAAATAATTTTCTTATAATTTATCGCTAATCCGTATAAATGAGATTAGCATAAATTTTTTTATTATCTAACTTTGAAGTTTTGTCCGCCTGTTTTTCTTGGTGAAAAATTAATAGGATCACGTGAACCCGTAACTAAAATGGTGCATCTTCCCTTTGATCCCCATCCCAAAAGAAATAAAAAATAAACACTAGAAATTGAGATTCATTTATGTGTTCAAATAATTTTCTTTATAATATTTAAAAACTTCAAGTGGGTACTTTCTTAATTAAGAATGTTAAGAAAAATCGAAAAGAACTTTTTGCAAATATATAAGACATATATGCAAATAGATTACATGAAAGAGCATGCCACAGAATCATATACTATATGCTGAGAAAAATGTAATGATATTTGACATGTTTTTCAAATTATTCAGAGTAGTTAGGCATGGTAGTAAGGTATAAGCCATTTATGAATCATACATTTTTGAGATTTACGGTGTATAGCGGTTCATCAAAATAATTATCGGTAGTCATATATACCATGCATATTTTATGTATAACTAGTGTATATTTTTTTTCGAGTGGTCAAATGCGAAGCTTTTCAATTATTTTTGCGACTTGGTTGATGAAATAGTTTGTTTTCAAATGCTCTATAAAGGTCATTTAATTCCGTGATTTACACTTCAATTGATTGGTCTTTTTATCCTTGAAAATTGAATTTTATGTTTAGCAGGGCATAATTTCTTTAAGGATGTAAGCATAATTTGTGGAAATTATAATGTAAAGATATAAACCTATGTCCCGTGAAAAATTATGAAATGTATCAAAATTGTCATCATGAGAAAAATACTTTATTGTAACTTGTAAGTGCGTGAGTATACTACAATATATACATCTTCAAAAAGTAAACTATTTTCACGGGCCAAAATGCTTTAATTTGAAAAGGAAATATAATTCCATAAGAGCATGGTTTGATGATTGTATAGATATGTAATTTGCATTTGCATATGACCCACACTGTCGTGATTGGCAGCCACACTAATCCTCCGGTGGGAGAACCATTACTACAACCCAAACTAATAAATTTTATGAAAACTAAGGCATTTAAAGATATAGAAGCATGTTTAAATGACAATAAAAATAGAGTCCCCATAAACTCAAAGGTAATTAACAAACAACTAACCAAACTAATGTGGAAATTCAATCCCTAGAACCTGAAAGTCATTGTACCAAAACTCTATGAACGACAAGTCTAAGAACAAGGGGTACAACCCCGAAACTACACAAACACCTTTAACAAAAGTTTGAGTCCGAAAAGAGTGAACTTAAACAAGAAAGATTCATGGCCGCCTAAAAGAACTGGCTCACCCTTGAATCCGATCACGCTCAATAGTCACCTAGCTGAGGTCTATCAATAGCTGTCTGAAGATGCCCTGTACTCAACAAAGAACAAGCAAGTGCAATATCAGTACACAACCACAGTGTACTAGTAGGATCACGCGACTATCCCAATAAGTGATTGCATGTAACCACAACATTATAAAACAACCATATATCGAACATATACAAAATTAGTCATCTTTTCAAGATCAATGTAACATTCTACATTCACAATAATACACAATTGTTATCATTTTAGAGCAACATACCGTCTTCCAATATCAATCATCATTAGTATGAACGTAATAATCACAAGTATATACACAACACAATTCAATGGTCCTTTCATAGAACCCAATTCAATGGTCCTCTCATGAAACCCACACCCAAACTGTTAGCATACCAGAACGTGGTACCCGATCCAATGTTTATGCAAAAATGTGGCAATCGATCCCATATTTATGTCGGAATCTGGCAACCGATCCCATGTTTATGTTGGAATGTGGCAACCGATCCATTCAACACACCACAATCACAATCACAATCATAATGTATATTCTTACAATCATACAACAAGAGGTGATTCATGGCATACAATTATTCAATTATCCTCATTTACGATTAAGGTGATCAATAATGCAACATTCGCATACATACATGGATTATAAGGAGCAATTACAAACATATATCACACCAACATGAAATCACAACCATCACCTACCTCGAATCCAAGCTTGAATCCCCTAAGGCACTTGAATCTTCCCTTTTTGGATTCTTTCCACTTGTTCTAGGTCTACAAACAACAATTTACACGCATTGATCAACAATCAAAGGTCTAATTATATATCCGGATTATAACAAACCCAATAACCCTAGACCAAACCCTTGATCCCCATACCCAGATTAGGGCTTTTTCCACCATAAATTCAAGATCAAAACCCTCCCCCATCGATAATTACTCATGAATTTATATTCTACGGATCGAAACATGGATTTGGGGAGTAAAAGCCTTATATTTAGCCTCAAGAATGGTGAAAAACGTTCAAAAACTCTCTTGGAGTCGTCTCCTAGCTCTCAAAGTCGAAAAGTGTAGAATAAAATGTTTTTGGGGATTTATTTCCACTTAAGTCGCGTTTGTCCCGCAACAGCGGGACCCAACCCGCCACAGCGGCCCCGCCCTGGCAGCAGAAATCCCGCCCCAACGGCTTGCACGGAACTAGTGAGCTATTTAATAATTCCAAGATCCCCATTTCACAACACACCCTTACCCAACGACGCTCAGAAAATACCGTTCACGCTAAGATCAATTCCGAGAGTTCTACTCACCCGATTTCAATTTCGTAAAGTCGTACAAATTCCTTAACGACTTATCTAACTACTCATGTAATCAAACTCATAAAAAAGTCACCCGATTGCTACTAGATTTCCCTACACCTTAATGACTCCAATTTCGTTCAAATCTGGACTAGGTTGGGAAATGTCAAGTTACTACGAAAAAGTTTTCTGACCCCAATTATTTCTCCGTTGGCTTTTTCCTAACGACGAAATCAAGTCATTACAATAGATACCAATTTACTCATCACTTGTCCCCGAGTGATCAACTAGGAAAGACTAGTTAAAGTAAGGGTAGAGTAGTATCTGAATCGTCGAATTATTGGGGATACTTGTCTTGCATGCCCTTCTTACCGAATCTCATTACCCCCTAAGAGTTTCACATCTCCAACCTCAAACCAACCAATTGAATACCTACACATCCTCCCTTACAATGCCTCAATGAAGTCATCTCAATAATCGAGTAATAAATGTTGTTGTATGTAAACTTAACTAACAACAAAACTATTCCCAACAACCACCAAAGTTGATCGTACACACCTCTACCACTTGTTAACAAGGATCTTGACACAATCATCAAGACTAATCCTTTCCCACATAAGCATGATAACATACTAAATCAATACTCGCTACAATTAGAAGTGAACCTGAATCAACCAACACACACTCATAATACCCAAACAATAATAGTTTTTATCAACATCTCCATCTCATAACCCAAATTCCCGTGAGCTTAAGTTATAAAAGTTTAGTCTTTAGAATCAGATACCCATCGACGGATATTTCCAAGCATACAAAACCTCTAATAACACTATCAAAATTCTAGATTTAGTAATTATAGATTACCTCTTAAGAACAGTAGAATTGGATTCAATGATCCCCACATACTCGCAAGTCATAATTACTATACAAGAATTCGCTTAACCAATAATCTTATTATATAGTTGCATCTCATCACAATCCATCGCGAACTCTTATACCCATTACACTCAGTCAGCCCTGACTATCACTATGAAGTCAACCTTTTCATCAACAGGACACCTAAAACTCAGGTATACTCCTCAAATTTAAAGGACTAACCCAACCTTGGTACGCACTTTCTTACTAAAATCTTCAATTTTCTTCACCCTAGTATACGCAATGGAACTTTCGTTATCCATAAGCTTGTCATTCTGGTATTAATCCACTCCTTTATGGATTAAGATAAAATCACAGTCCTCATACTATCCTTCTTCTTCTTATCAAACAAGACAGGAGCACCCCCAATTGGAAACACTAGGACAGATGATCCCTTTATCAAGAAGCTCTTGGATTTGAGCCTTAAGCTCTCTTAATTCTACTGGAGCCATACGATACAGAGGGATGGAAATGGGGCAAGTGTCAGTTTCCAAGTCAATGCAAAAACTTATATCTCTATATGGAGGCATACCAGGCAAATCTGTAGGAAAGACTTCCTTAAAACTCAGTTACCACATGAATAGACTCAATAGAGGGAGACTCAACCTCAACACCCTGAACATGAACCAAATAAGCCAAACAACCATGCTCTACCAGTTTCTTAGCCCAAATGAAGGATATGATCTTAGTTAGATTAAGCTTGTACACCCTTTCCCACTCTAATCTTTTTCTACCTGGAATCTCTAGAGTTACCGACTTAGTATTACAATTATGCCTAGTATAATAGAGGGGACAACCAAGTCATGCCTAAGATTATATCAAGTCTGTCATATCCAGCATAACCAAATCAACCCAAATCTGAAAAATCCATACCACAACAGGACAACACGATACACATGAGTGATTATGATTGACTCTTTAACTAGTTATAAACATGAGTATATCACAAACCACATCAAATCTTAAGGCAATTGAACTGACACATACGAATAAGCAGAACTCAGATCAAACAAAATAATAGCCATTCATGCACAAACAAGAGTAACACTTATGACCACTGCATCACACCCTCAAACTCGATATTACTCGAAAAAACATAAAACTGAGTCATGTCATCTTGATGGACAACCTTTTTGCTTGGCTGCACTACTCCTCCACCTGCATTACCATTTCCCCGGCCTTCGAGGCCTCTATGTTTTCCTCCTCATATGCCCTCTCTATAATTTTAACACACCTTATAACTTACATTCAATTTTTGAACACTGAATTAGATCACGGGGGTTAGTTCAGGTACGATTCGGGGTCCATAATTGTGACTAGGGAAAATAGAGGAGATAGGGATAAGGTTATGTCTCGCCCTGTCCCGCTCTGGCGGGAGGAATCCCGTACTGGCGGCCTCTTCTTGGCAGAAAACTCCCGCCCCAACGGCTCCAACGGAAATAGAATCTCTGCCAATAATTTTTCTGGGGTTCTTTTCTTTTCCAATTTCCCCCAAAGGTTCCCAGTTATAACACATGCATTTTTAGAGTACTCAATCCCCTTAGCTAAGATAATCATTGTCTACCCCCGGTAAACGCAACGAAGTATGCATTTTAGAATCTTTTTACATCGTTTCAACACTACCACACACGTATCCCTAGGATACATCCAGACTCTCACACGATTATCAGTTGGTCGCAATGCACGTCACAATTTCTAGTTCACCTTGTTGAGATACCAATTGGAATTAAGAGATACCAATTGGACTCAACTCATACCATAAGCGACAATAATAGCTAACGAGCCCTACAAAACTGCTAATTTCAATTATAGAACTTGGTCGAACACAATTCCTAACCGCCTCAATCTTTAACTGATGGTAACCAGACCTTAAATCAATCTTAGAGAAAATCGATGCACCTTGCAATTGGTCAAAAAGGTTATCTATCAGAGGTAATGGATACTTGTTCTGAATAGTGGCTTTATTCAACTGTCGGTGGTCTATACACATCCTCTCTTGCTAGTGATGGTGTTACCACTTTTGTTGCTCTAGTTCGGACCATAAAGTGAAGGAGGAAATATACCAATTTGTATCACCCAGATACCAATTGGATTCAAGTCATAGCACGAATGAGTAGAAAGAAGTGAGTTTTTCTTAAAGTGTTATAGCCTTTCGAAGAAAAGGACGGACTTCACCTTACCATTCCGCAAGACTCTACTAGAATTATTTTGGTACAATGAGATCAACGAACCTAGGCTCTGATACCAACTTTGTCACGATCCAGACCGTCGTGATTGACACCTACACTAACCCTCCTGTGTGAGAACCATTACTACAACCCAAACTAACATTTTTTATGAAAACTAAGGCATTAAAGATAAACCTGACAATAAAAATGGAGTCCCCACAAACTTCAAGGTTTTTAACAAATAACTAACCAAACTAATGAGAAAATTCAACCCCTAGAACCTGAAAGTCATTGTACCAAAACTCTATGAACGACAAGTCTAAGAACAAGGGGTACAACCCCGAAACTAAACAAACACCTTTAACAAAAGTCTGAGTCCGAAAAGAGTGGACTTAAACAAGAAAGATCCATGGTCGCCTAAAAGAACTGGTTCACCCTTGAATCTGATCACGCTCAATAGTCACTTAGATGAGGTATATCAATAGCCGTCTGAAGATGCCCTGTACTCAACAAAGAACAAGCAACTGCAGTATCAGTACACAACCACAGTGTACTCGTAGGATCACGCGGCTATCCCAATAAGTGAAACACATGCAAGTAACCACAATATTATAAAACAGGCATATACCGAATATATATAATATTAGTCATCTTTTCAAGATCAATGTAACATTCTACATTTCAATAATACACATTGGTTATCATTTTAGAGCAACATACCGTCTTCCAATATCAATCATCATTAGATATGAACGTAATAATCACAAGTATATACACAACACAATTCAATGGTCCTCTCATAGAACCCAATTCAATGGTCCTCTCATGAAACCCACACCCAAACTGTTAGCATATCGGAACGTGGTACCCGATCCAATGTTTATGCAAAAAACGTGGCAACCGATCTCATATTTATGCCGAAACGTGGCAACCGATCCCATGTTTATGTCGGAACGTGGTAATCGATCTATTCAACACACCACAATCACAATCACAATGTATATTCTCACAATCATACAACAAGAGGTGATTTATGGCATACAATTATTCAATTATCCTCATTTACGATTAGGGTGATCAATAATGCAACATTCGCATACATACATGCATTATAAGGAGCAATTACAAACATATATCACACCAACATGAAATCACAACCATCACATACCTCAAATCCAAGCTTGATCCCCTAAGGCACTTGAATCTTTCCTTTCCAGATTCTTTCCGCTTGTTCTAGGTCTACAAACAATAATTTACACGCAATGATCAATAATCAAAGGTCTAATTATTTAAAATATAACAAACCCAATAACCCTAGACCAAACCCTTGATCCCCATACCCAGATTAGGGCTTTTTCCACCATAAATTCAAGATCAAAATCCTCCCTCATCGATAATTACTCATGAATTTACATTCTACGGATCGAAACATGGATTTGGGGAGTAAAAACCTTATATTTAGCCTCAAGAATGGTGAAAATGTTCAAGAACTCTCCTGTGGTCGTCCCCTAGCTCTCAAATTCAAAAAGTGCAGAATAAATTATATTTTTGGAGTTTTATTTCCGACTTAAGTCGCGTCTGTCCCACCACAGCTGGACCCAACCCGCCACAGCGGCAAAAATTCCGCTCCAGTGGCTTGCACGAAACCAGTAAGTTATTTAATAATTCCAAGACCCCTATTTCATAACACACTCTTACCTAACTACTCAAGTAATCAAAATCATAAATAAGTCACCCGATTGCTACCAGATTTCTCTACACCTTAATAACTCTGATTTCATCCATAATCTAGACTAGGTTGGAAATCTCAAGTTACTACAAAAAAGTTTTCTGACCCCAATTCTTTCTCCATTGGCTTTTCCCTAACGACGAAATAAGATCGTTACAATATTTGACTGAATATGAAAATTTAAAGAAGAACTTTTTTTTACTAGGCTTATATCTTGAAAGATAGACTGGAAAATAGAGTATGAATTCTTGAACTTAAAAGGGCGTTTTGTCATGTGAAAATTGTGAATATTTGAAAAAATTAACTTTTATTTTCAATGTGAAAAATGATAAATATTCGAAGTTTTTACTGATTCAAGGCTGTCTAGGCTTCACAAATATGAAAGGACAATCAATATATTGGTAGTATAATAGGATACTATTCAAACATACTTTAGAGAGAAATGCTTGGCTGAGTTGAGCAAAAGAATAAAAATGAATGAGGTTTGGGTCCTTTGGTAGAATTCATTTGAAAAAAATAATGCATGTACTGATTTTGTGTACTATTATTGATATTTTATTTGGTACAATTTTTTTAATATAAGTATAATTTTTTTTAATATTAGTTATATTCTATTTGGTATTATGTTATATATAACTGATTGATATATGACAAATCATAATATTATTAATGCATGTATTAGCATGAAATTCTGAGACCTCTCTCATGGGCGTTTGACTATGAAGTTCTAGGGATATTCTTCTCTTTTGTTTCTGATGCCTTATATCTTCCATTGATCAAGTATTTGTTTGATTATACTTTTTGCAAAGAATATTTAGAACAATATTTATGGTTGAATATACTTAAATACAACTTCAAAAGTGAAAAATGATTTGAAAAACAGACTATAAATTATTTTCCAGATTTGAAATACAAATTCAAGTTAAATTTAAAATTTCCCTAATCAAATGTTGATTTTTAATAATAAATAAAGTTAAAAAAGAAATCCCCAATAAGAAAGTGAATAATTAATCTTTTTTGCCAAACAGTCCTATATTATATTTACTAGTCCTGGACATGTGCTTTGCACGTGAATCCTGTGAAGGTATGAATTGCTGTCAAAATCACATTTTAATCCGTATCACAAGCTATTCAAAAAAAAATATAATTTAAAATAGATGAACAATCAACGTATTCAAATAACTTCTTAATTGTATGTCAAGTGATTAGACATTTGATGAACCTGCAAATTTAGTTTGGTAACTAAAATAATGAGTTACATTTTTATGTTATTAGGTCCAAACATATGATTTATTAGTATGTGCAAAAATGAATAACAAAAATGATTAATGGCTCTCATTTAAATGAACAATAAGAAAATTTCTACATATACCTTAAATTGATAGCTATACTTCAAGTCCAATACCCATACAATTCTAAATGCTTCATGAAAGAAAATTTCTATTATGGAGAAAGAAAACAAGAACGAAAAGTCGAGGATATTGCAAAGAAAGTCCTCATGCTCTGAAAAGAAAACTTTGTTATTGTTAGAGACAACATATCAACATAAGACTGTTCACTGTTTAATACTACACATGTATTAAATTTACTCTCTTTTTTCAGCTGCTATTTTTTCTTTTTGATTACCAATTTTTAGCATTTTTTTGGTTATCCTCACTTGCAACTTCTAATTCTCTTATCTTCTCATGTTGAATTGTGCAATTTCCTTAATTTGATTTCTTATTGTGAGCTTCCATCTTTGTAAGTTGGTTCTAAATAGCATTAGGAAATGACCCTTTAAATTCAAATTTTAATTCTGAAATTGATTTCTATATTAAAGTGATGAATGACTTTCCATATCATAACTTTAATTCTTTCATTATGAGATTTATGATTACGATTAAAAGCAATATCAATGTACTCATTTATCAAGAAAATAATAATTTAATTATTAAATGGCTTAAGGACTTGAAATTCTACCATTATGTAATTAAAATATTATATTTAATCAAATTTTAATTTAGTAGAGGGGCAAAATGGTAATGCAACTTGTCACTTTGGAGCTTCCCACTTATAATAATATATGATATATATGCGCGCGCAAAAAGAGAGAGGATAATTTGACAAAGGACTTCAATTATAACTAACAAGGATTGTAGTAGAATCGTAAGCCTCTTTCATCCTTGAGCAGAGATCTCGAATTTGAGTCCCGGATACGAAACGAGAAACAAAAAAAAAGGACTTCAATTATATTGTGGGCCATTCAAATAAAATACTGGTATAGCTTCTGGACAAATGGAATTGTCATTCTTCAATTTTAAACTCCTAACAATTTTTAAGGAAATTTTAAAGTACAATACTATCTATTATTGTTTGGTCTTCATAGGAGCTACATGAAATTTTGAAATGGCAGAGAGAGAGAGACATGCAATAAAGGTATCAATTTGTTCATACTTTAGGAAAACTTGTAATAATCCACTTGCCATCACTGTGTCACAATGTCAGTCTCCTACAAGAAACAAAGCACACTACAGCAAAAACACTTTTTAGCGGCAATAAATATACACAATAATAAAGAGGGCTAAAGCAATTACCGGCTTTAGTTAATTGTCATTGGATTCAATGTCGCTAAAGGCTTTAGGGACATTTACAAAGAGTTCTAATTGTCACAAAAATATTTTTTTAGTGGCAATTAAACTATTGCCATTACTTAATTGCTGCTAAAGATCATTTTTGGTGTTGTGGCAATAACACCCTAGCTAGAGGAAAAACTTATTGGTTCCTTATTTTCCATTGTGTAAATTCTCTTTATTTCAAACATGCATCGGTCAAATTGGAAAATAAAAAACAAATATATCGTATAAATTGAGACAAAGAAAGTACTTGTGTTGTGATAAAATGATCATGAGAGTGTATAGATAGCTAGTCAAATTTCAGTACCTACGACTATCATTACAATAAAAGAGATATTTAGTGGCAATAATTTAGTAACCTAATTGAGTATTTGAGTCAATGCAATTATATCTAAAATCATCTTTAGCAGCACTTATATAAAGTGTTGATTATAAAAACTCATATTTACTATTATCGCTAAATATAATATAACAAAAATTGCATATATTATTGCCACTAAATTTTTTATTTTTTATAGTGTAGCATCTTCGTCAAAAGACATATTTCACAAAATGTTAATTAGTTAGTTTGATTGTTAAAGGTTCAATAAGTATAAAAGTATCCATTATATGATTGAAAATTAGAGACTTTCATAATGTGGAGAATCAATTCTATTTTAATGAACATTTGTGTGGCACTTTGTTTCCATCAAAGTGAACAACTTTTTTTTCTTCTGGTGATGCATGATATATTCAAACAAAAGTAGTGGTACTTCATGTGAATTCACTTTCCTCATAAATGCAACATTTTCCCATGTGCACCCCATGCACTTGTAAATGCTTGCAAGGTCATGAAAATGAAAATTATGTCTTTTCCAACAATATTCTACTTATAATAAAACATTGGCATAAATTAAAGTAGCAGTGTGGATCCACTTGTTGCCTGTTGGTCAAAATTTGTAGATATATATATTGTTTTAATGTACAACAACAATAACATATTCAGTGTAATCCTATAAAGTGGAGATGGTTTTAGCATAATTAAGATAAACAAGTTATAGCTAACGACTATCATGAGCAACTGAAAAGAAAGAATAAAGGAAGGAAGAATGGGAAAGTACAACTAAATTAATTTTGAGTTTTTTATTTTTGGTTTCCTACCTGGTGTTCGGAGCTCGTAGTGGAGCTCTAATTAAATTTGAATTGCGCACTGCAAGGCTCATTTAGAGGTGACGCTCCCAATAAGATTTTCTCCATATCCAGAACTCAAATTCAAAACCCTTAATTAAAGATGAAACGGTCACATCACTCCACCCCAACTCAAGTTGGTAAATCAATAAGATTTTCTCCATATCCAGGACTCAAATTTGAAACATTTAATTAAAGATGAAATAGTCACATCACTCCACCCAACTCAAGTGGGTAAATTAATTTAGAGTTACTTTTAAGTGATCACAAGGTACGTACTAATCGTAAAATGCAAAAAGGATGGGGAAAAAAAAAGTTAAGCACAATAGACTTACTAATAATGTGGAGAAACTGAAATTACCTTTGACTGATTCACCATTTATTACTTGCCATAGCTAATTAATTACATGGAGACAAATAGAATTTAAGAAGACAAAAAAATGAAAATAAATTAGCGAGTACATATATTAGTTGATCAAGGTGATCTTCATGGAATAATTTGAACAAACTTCTCTCCATTTTACAAACTTTAAAGCTGTAAAAATTTGGTTTGTTGGATAACGCCAAAAATCTGCCTATAGCAAACCCCACAAAGGGGTTGAAGTGATCCAGATCGGAGTCATGATCAAACATGAGGCAGACTTATAAGTTAAGAAATAAAGTTACACCCTTCCTATCAGCTGTAGCTTTTGGCAATGATGACTGGTAAGTGTTTGATTCTAACATGGTCTAATTAAGTATATCCGAGTCGAAGTTCCAGATCCAATTCTTGCTTGGATTCAGTAAACAAGCCAATTTGCAAGTCCAATCCTTTCTCTTGCATGCAGAAAGAGCCTTTGGCAGTAGTAGTACTACTTTTCAAGTTTGGAATTACAACACATTTCCTCATGATTTCATGAGAAGCACCACCATTACTATAATGAGAGAATTTTCTTGAAGAAGAAGGTGGTGGCGTTGACGAAGATGAAATATTAGGGTTAGGGTTAGGGTTGAGATTTAGAAGAGAATACGTATGTTTATCATTTGTTGTTGTTGGTGGTGAGTGGTGTCTCATCATGAGGAACTTGGCTCTATCTCTTCTATGAACATTCATATGTCCACCAAGTGCTTGAGCTGATTTGAATCCCCTTCTACAAAAACTACATGTGTAACATCTTGGAGGCCAACTACACATTAGTAATCCATCATCTTCATTTCCATAATAATAAGACTCTTTAACATTGTTGTTGTTACTCAATATTTTCATCTGTCTTTCCATGAAGCAGCTTTGATGTTTCAAGTCCTTGGTATTTAGGTTATGATGATGATATACATATATATATAGAGAGAGAGAGAGAAGAGAGAGCTTAGACTTGGGATGTGTGTTTTTAGAGGAAAAGATGATAGTTGGGGTAGGATAGTGGGAAGGTCATGTTGAGTTGGGGGGGGGGGGTATACAATGT
>JAJOOS010001413.1:0-107656 GCA_029582725.1 Solanum chiquidenum | reverse complement strand
CAGCTTGACTCAAAATCCTAATTGCTTCTCTGAACTTAGCATTAGAAACTTCCCCTTGATGTTGCACTCCAGGTGCATAAGGTAACTCTTGCTCCTCAACATAACGTCTAGGAAGACGCCCTCTGCCAACTCTTCATGGAGGCATGATTATCTCAAAACACGCGCAAGCACGAATCAGAAAGAAACTTTTTAGAGATAAACTCTAACGCACGAGATGAGTGTGAAAGAAATGAGAAATCTTCCTAAGTGTCGTAGCCTCCCAATTATAGATGTGGTGCGCTTCACACCAATAACTAGGACTCTATAGACACGGCTTCATAGACTCCCTAGGACTCTTGAACTCTGTGCTCTGATACCAAGTTTGTCACGCCCCGAGCCTATACCCTAGGCGTGGCCGGCACTTGAAGACCATTGCTTGCCCCAAGCGAACCCTTGGCCTGGCTTTCTTAACTCAGCAAAAAGTTAACTCAATGCAATGAAAGGTCATAAACCAACTTAACTGATAAAAATCTTGGCCAAAAAGGCAACTCTTGTCTCAAAATAAAATATTTACATATATACATAGATGAGAGACTCAATACTAACTGACTGACTGACTGTCTATGAAGCCTCTATAATACTAAGATGGATGTTGGGATAGACCCCGCAACATCCTAATAAAACAAAACTAGGAATACAAAATAACAGAGTCCTCCGAAAAGCAAGGAGGCTCACCACTGACTCTTGAGTGTTGAACTGGATCAACGGCGTGCTGGATGCTGATCCTGGGTACTTGCGTCTGCATCATCATAAGATGCAAGCCTTCCAAAGAGTAAATGTTTTCATATTTAAAAGAGAAGGAAACTGAGATTTCCAAAAGAGTTTTGAGAAGTTTGAGTAACATCTCTTTTAAGAGAAAGATTTTGAGTAATAATCCCAAACCACATAAAGAGTTATGTTTTTAAACATATGAGCTTAGTATATTTTGGGAGTAGTATTGACCCTCGATATGGGGGAGTGTTCGTACAACTCATAGCCCCCATAAACCATGTAGCCAACGTGGGTAGAAAGGGTCATACTTTTTAGATTATTCCTTAATGCTTTTTAGCATAGACTAGTGGATCCACATAGTTGAGGCGTTTTATATCCCAGCAAGTTATAGGACGGTTATGGCAGCATGGGCGAGACGTTGTATCATCACATAGCTCATAGTGATGGTTGTCGGTTAGAGAAACTCCCACAGAGTTATATTGTATTTTTTATATACACATTGAGTATTATTGTATTTTTCAATACATTGAGTTGCTATCTACAGTTTTATAGCTTTCCATATATATTGCATATTTTATTGTTGCTTATTTCTTGAGTATCTTGAGTTGAGTACCATATCTTTGAGTTGAGTTGAGTATCTAATCTTTGAGTTAAGTATCTTGTTCTTGAGTTAGTTGAGAAGAGGTAAGTATGTTTCCTTTTTATCAAGTCCAAGCTTATGTTATGCTTTAGAATTTCCCTTACATGCATTCCATGATCTGAGTCATTTGTCCTGCATCGTTTCATGATACAAATACAGGTATTTAGGGTCATCAACAGGATCTACGTTGATACCACATGGAGTTCGAGTTAGCTTTGGAAAACCTCCTTGCTTCAGGAGGATTCCACTTGTACTTTCAGTTATATCAGTTGTTAGGAGGTCGTGGGTCTTGTCCCGACTTCCATTTTTGTCATTTAGAGGCTTCATAGATAGACAGTTGAGTTTCAGAAGTTTCTTCATTTATTTTGTTCAATGTTTTAAAGGCTTAAGTTGCCTATTTTATGGCAAGTTGAATATTTTATTTATGTTGAGAGTAAATCATTTGAGTGAAAGCTTTGTATTTGAGTTTCATGAACTTTTATTCAGTTTTTAAACGTTTGTATGCTTGAGTTAGTCTTCCGCTTGTAGTCAGCAAGGATAAGGGTTCGCTTGGGGACCAACAATGGTTCTCGAGTGTCGACCACGTCCAGGGTGTAGACTTGGGTCGTGAAAATGACTTTATAGGTTTATGATAATGCTCAAATAAATCTCCAAAACCAATTAAAATAGTGAGCGATAGTAGTCAGTAAAAACCTAAGGAAGAGTCTTGGTCAAATCCCACAGGGAATGGTGTATAAAGCATATTCATCGTCAAAGAAAACAATTTAAGAAACAAATATGGTTTCCTCCCATCTTTTATCAGTATTGATATATATATATATATATATTATACTAGAAAAATCACACGCGGGCGCGTGGGAATTTAATATCACGGAATTTATAAAATAATACTTAAAACCTATTAGTCATTAAAATTAAAACACTATATTATCTTACATACAAGATTACGTAGTAGCAAACATTAATAATGTAAAGGAAAATGATAATTATAACATCTTATCGTTTATCTTTCAATCAGTCATCTTTAATTTGATTTTATAATTTATCGTGTTGCTTCCAGAAAGTGTTACTATTTGATATTTTTGAGAAATCAAATAAACATAAACTAGAGATATTCAATTTTATAATCATTAAATATTCGTTTGTGAAGTGATAAATAAATTTTGAAGGCTGAAAAAAGTGAACAAGTATTCTAATTCTAACGTGTAGAAAGTTCAGCCCTACCTTTTGCTTTACATCTATCATTTTAAAGTTCCCCATTTAAATGTGGCATAAGTAATTATTAAAATTTAAAACGAAAGGGAGAATGTATCATATTGGACAACAATTCAACTTATTATATATACTTGAAAGCAAAAAATATTACACAAAACTATTCAGTTTGTTTGGGTGTTTATTAAAAATCAACATACAGAGTGATGAAGTTTAATTTGAAACTACACTTCTATTAAAATCGCAGTGTAGATAAACACATCTATTACTTCCAAAAAAGTATTTACAACTTGCAGTAAACTTGAGAATATGTCCATACTTCATATTGAATATGAGCAATTAATTTATTATGTAGTTGTCTAAGTCTTTGGGATTGATAGAGCCTCCAGTCTAGTCATATTCCTCTATAGGTCATCCGACACATCGTTGAACCCATATCAAAAGTTTATTAATTGTTGTCTTCTTTTCCTACTTCACTTTGCACTTCAAGGTGCGATAAAGTTTTTAAAGTCTTTATGTCCTTACAATGACATACCAAATTTGAATTTTGTCATCAAGAGATGGTAGTATAGATCTTTTAGGAATGTTTTTACTATACCTTCAACAATTTCAGTAGATAAAACTTGTGTAAATTATCAATTAACGTGTGTTATTTAATATGTACTAACAAATAGTTATAACAATAACTTTGCAAAAACATAGACAACAAAGTTTAAAACATGTACTCAAAAATATCAATTAATAACATAAACATAAATTAATGACTATAAAAAAAAAACCACGATTTGTAACAATAGAATGAAACAGAAAGGAAAAAATGAGCTCAGTGAATGCACAATGTCCCCTTCCGGAAATTATTTCCCTGTAATACCCAAGGTTTAAAGGAATAGATTCTCTCAAGATAGAACGATTTTATTCACCAGTGTATTGACACAAAAACTATGGTGTATTGAGCCACTCAATAGGAGCAAAGTACACGAATATTTAACTGCGCAAAAGAAGAAGAAGTACTTCAGAATCTTCGTTCTTTTAAAATGAGAGAAAATCCCTCTATTTATAGACAACAAAGGGTAGTGTGAACAAATATTTATTGTGCCTTATCGAAAAGGTCACAACTCTTTGGAAAAGTTATAACCCTTCGGAAAGGTCACAATCTTTCATAAAAATCATACCTTTTCATAAAAGTCGCAACTCTTAATAAAAGTCACAAATTTCATAAAAGACATAACTTTTTTTGAAAGGGAAAGGCTAGTTTTTGGAAATAAATAAATTAAAAGTAAATCCTGGTTTGTGTTAACGCCATGTAGACGGGCCTAAGGTTCTCTTTTATATATATATATATATATATGTATATATATATATGATATTGGGAAGAGATCCTTGAAACAACATAAAATTATCTATGTGTGACCTATATATCATTGATTTGAGCCATGAAAGAAGTCGATAATGCTTGCACTAGGGTAGGCTATTTACATCACACATTTTGGCGACTGGCCTTTCCCGGAACTCCGCTAACATGAAATGCCATTCTTCTAAGTCTTTTCTTATGGGGGACAAAAATTAAAGACCACTATATTTGGGAGACGGACACCATGTGTAATATTCTGAAGTTCGATGACATATTTGATCCTTTTTCTCTAATAAGTGACCTTCTATAAAAATAAATAATCTCTTACACGTGTATGTAACTTTCAACCAACAGTCTAAAGATCCCTTTCGAGAAAGCTGATAATTGTATGAGAAATGTCCAACTACGATCTAAAATTATGTAAGTTATTACAAACATCATATAGTAGCCTATTATGTTGTATCTAAGGTTGAAAAATATATGAGCAGACCTTATATCCGGAAGGATAATTTCTCTAGCATTATATTTTGGACAAAATTCAAATAAGGACAAGATTCAAATGATAATATATTTGCTTAAATTAGACAAATAAATAAGAAAAAAATGACATAAATAGTTGTTTATCAAAATAATGACCCGCAAATATATACTCTCTTCAGTTTCATGCCATCAAATGCGGAAGAAGAAGCCTTCAAAGTTAACAACACATCATGGGTAAAGACTCAAGAGCTAATAGCGAAAGACCCTCCCCTAATATTCGATCTGAATACCACGAGGAACATCATGAAAAAGATTACCCAGTAAGAATTCAGTACTGTTGAAAAGTTGTCGATTCCATTTTCTGCGACGTTTATGTACATTCTTCCATACTGGAATTTGAAGCTAGCAAGAAGTTTGGTAAACGGGAACGGGGTGTCTATTGACTTGTGGGATATAATAGAAAAGAATGACATTAAGAAGTATGAAGATAATTTTTTTACTTTTAGGAAGTTGAGTAATAATGACTATTCTCTATCCATCGGGAAATTGATCAAGGATTGCGGATTGGGTGTTGGTAATGAAATTGGGCTATATTGGTATCATTATTTATCAAAGATAATTTTCAAATTAGTTTCTAAGGTTCGTGATTCACGAATTAGGCCTGTATTTTGGTCAAGAGGTCAAAATTATTTTCTCAATTTTTTGTCTGTTTTTCTGTACTTCTATTTGCAAGAAAGGATTGGTTGACAATTGTGTCAAAAATATTCAAGAATTAGGACTAAAAAGTTGGAAATTTGCCCGTATTGTTACTTGACCGTGTAAAAATTTCTACGACATTGATGGATATTAGTTAAACTCTTATTTTTGTCAACACTTTAAGTAAGATAACAATCTCGGAATTATTATCCCAAATTTAAATGCCAAATGAAATATTTATCCTATTTTATAACTCTTCTCTGAAAGTCCCTTAAGAAACAAGTTCAAAATTTAAAAATAGTAATAATTTTCTCTGATTCCCGCTCAAAGTTTGAATAGAAAACCTAATTTTTGTCTTTATAAGGTGTTGTTCCTCTCTCTTTTCATCCTCACCTTCTTCAATGTCTGATCAGAGGCATTTGCTTAGCATGAAGAAGACCTATTTTTACAATTTCTTTCCCTCAAAAGCTGAAGAAGAAGCTTGCAAAATTAACAACACTCCACATAAAGTCACTCGAGAACTGGTGGAGATAAGGGACTTATACTCTGCCCCAAGAATCGATCTGCAAAACCCATGGAAGATCAAGAAAAAGATTACCCATGATGAGATCATTGTAGGAATGCTGCTGATTCCATTTTTCGAGATGTTTGAATACATCCTTCGTTACTGGACTTTGGACGTGGCAAAAAGTTTGGAGAATGGATGCAAGGTGTGTGTTGACATGTGGGATGTAACTGAGGAGAATATCCCTAAAAAGTATGGAGGTGGAAGTGTTTGGTTCAAAAAGTTATTCAGTGGTGATTTTTATCTTTGGTCAATTGAATTGTTCAAGGGTCGCATATTGGGCGATGGTGATGAAATTGGTCTTTATTGGGATCCTAGATCTTCAACTCTAGTGTTCAAATTGCTTTCTCAGGTTGGCTCTTAGTGGAAAGGTCCAATAATTTAGGACCAGAAATAACATATATGCTATCATATTGTCTTTGGTTTAGTATTACTCTTTCATATAATTGTAATAGCTGATTAGTCTACGCAATTCCCTTTTTGTTCTTGTATTTTCATTCCCTATAATTATAATGTTCTTTTAAGTTCATGTAATAGTTTAGTAGTTTTGAGGTTCTTTGTCAACCTTTCTTATATATGCTCCTCATTACAAAGGAGCTTAATGTGAGAAATAAATTGATATACTTACAGAGAATATACTTATATATGCTCCTCATTACAAAGTAGCAAACAGTCACTTGCTTAAAATCAGCAAATAATTATAACTCTTAATCCTTGTATATATCTCTTGTTAATCCTATAGTTTGATCAAGAAAAGATATTACAATTCTTTCATTTTTAGAAGTTCTAAGTTTTCATCATTATTCAACTTAGTATCAAGAGCCTTGTTTTTTTCCCGATAGATTCACGAGATAGTCAACAAAATTTGATGGGAATAACTTTTCGATTGTGGATTTCCATTTCAAAGCTTTTATTAGAGGCAAGGGCCTCCTTGGAATTCTAGATGGTTCAAAGGATGTACCCGCACAAGATAAAGAAAAAGAAGCTTGGGAGGCTGACACTGGAAAATTATAACATGGCTAGTCAATTCTGTTTCTGTTGATATAGCTATGGAACTGACATCGTTTGAGAAAGCATCAGAAATGTGGAGTCATCTACATACACTCGGTAACCAACAAAATCTGGCCAGAGAATTCGAATTAGAAAGACTACTTGCGGATCTACACAAGGTGAGAAAAATGTTCATTGTTTTTATTTTATATTACTCATATTATGGGCAGAGCAAGATCAGGTTTTTGTTGCCTCTATCCCTGCGGATGGATTGAACTTTGAAGGACTTCATGGATACAATGAAGAGGACAAGGACAATACAATTTCTAATGAATCTCGGGCATGAGTTCGAGTATTTGCGTGCTAATATTCTTAACTGGAAAAAACTACCAACTTTGGATGTGGTAGTTTGTGAAGTTCTTCGAGAAGAAACTCGATTAAGTTCTCAAGCTTCTATGGAGAACTCCCTTACCATGGACATTGCCATGGCTGCATACAGAGATTCATCTTTCTCAGGAAACTCCAATAAGCCTATTCAATGCTATCTTATCAAGGAAACAGGGCATGTTATTTCTCATTGCAAAAAGAAGAATTATTGCAACTATTGTAAGAAGGATGGTCAAATTATTCTGGAATGTCGCAACAAATTTGGTCATGACAAATGTTCAACTCCTTATATAACCTTCCAACCTATAGCAAGGGATGTCGGTACACAGGAAACACCAAGCTTAAAGGCACATCAAACACCAATATTACTTGATCGTAATGATATCTACAAGATGTTACAAGAATCGTTGGTGGCTGCTCTTCCTAATGCAATCTCTTCAGCTATGACTGCTACGTACCCAAGTAAGACTAAAATTTTAGATTCAATGGTATGACATCTTGATTCTGCTGCATCTAGCCATATGACAGGAAATCAAAAACTTTTCTTTGATCTATCTAAACCATGCTCTAGACATAACTTTCTTACAACAAATGGCTATGTTTTAGCTGCATTAGGTATTGGCTCCATTAAACTATTTTCAAAAGTTCTTTGTGTACCAAAACTTACTGCGAATCTCTTATCTGTTCGGAAACTTGTACAATAAATTTTTTTGGTCATATTTTCTCTTAATGGTTGTGTTATTCAGAGCATATTGACAAGGGAAATGATGACCAGGGGACGTAAGGTTGGTAGGCTATTTCTTCTTCAATCTCTGGATACCAAACTTCATCAATGTTTTCTTTCAGCTTCAAATAAAGATATTCAGTTTTCAAATAAAACGCAGCTACTATAAAAGTAATTGTCGGGGTTTTCTCAATCGGAGAAGCTTACTTCGATGTAAGATGGAGTTGAAGCAACAAGCACTATGTCTTCCTTATTATAGGGATAATTGAAAGGAAGCTTAGTGAATATTGGAAAGCTTCTATCGTTCCGAACTTTACGAAAGGAGGCTAGACCATTAAAGAAAGTGGCTTCCTCAATTAAACTAGCTTCCTCATCTTCTCTTCCCCCCAACAACATTGGTCACATTTTATTCATGAAATGGCTTGGATTGGTATTAGTCTGGATACGGCAAAATCATTCTATTAAGGTAAGGTCCGAGAGTAAGATGGCTTTTTTTTTCAGGAAGTGGGCCCTCGGCTATTGAGAGGACTCCTATTGTCTTTCTTTTATCTGTCTGCCGCTTTCTTTCATAATAGAGCCGTTATTCCCGGCTGGCATAGAAGTCTCTCACGCGGGCCTCGTTCCCGCAGCCCTTGTTGCAGCTGATAGACTATGGAACTTGTGACATGTCCGTTTAGGCCATCCACACACTTCGTTTAAATTTTATGTTGAAATATTGTAATTTGTTGAGTAAACACTCATTGACTTTTCCGTCTAAATTACCTTGTGAAAGTTGTGCAATATCAAAGAGTCATAAACTTCCTTTTCAATCAAGCAGTACTACTTATTCTACTGCTTTTGATTTAATTCATATCGATGTTTGGGGACCTTCTCCAATTGTATCTCCTTTGGGATACAAGTATTTCATCTTATTCATTAATTACACATCTCTTTATACATGGGTTTTGTTTTTGAAAAACAAATCGGTGATACCAAACATTGTCTAAAAAATTATAACCTTATAGACACGCAATTTGAGAAAAAGATCAAGATTTTTCGTTCAGATTTGGGAGGAGAGTATGTCAATACAAACCTCACTAATTCTTTCAAGAAAAAGGAATTATTCATCAGTGTTCTTGTCCTTATACACCATTACAAAACGGTGTGGTGGAACGTAAGAATAGACATATTGTTAAAACTGCCTTAGCTCTTATTAATACTTCACATGTTTCAAAAAAAAATTTGGGTTGAAGCAAACCAAGCATCTATTTATCTTATACATAGACAATCATTCTCAGTTATGAAATAAAATTGTCCGCATTTTATTCTTTCCAAGAAGTTGCCCGACTATTCACATCTTAAAGTATTTGGTTGTGTTTGCTTTGCTCTTCTTCCAGATCATGAACATCATAAATCATCTTCAAAAGCTGTTAACTATTTTTTATTTTGGGGGGGGGGGATATAATGATATTCAAAAGGCAGTATTTATATTATGATTCAACTCGTCGTTTATTGAGAATTTCTCGACATGTTATCTTCTTTGAGAATTCTTTTATTTATGATAACAAAGACTCACAATTTCCTACTATATCTTTCTTGAAAAAGTTTTCTACCCATGATTCTTCTTCCCATAGCCACCTAGCTGCTGGTCCATCTTCGAACATATCCTCCGCCACAACAGGTACTGCTTATGAATTTGATCATTTTTTTTAATAATGATACTACTTCAGTAGATACTAATCCTTTACGTCATCAAACTAGCATATATAATGCTTCATTCAACATTAATCACCAACCCTCTCCTACACATCAAAATATGATTAACCCCATTATACGATCTTCTCGTCATGCTCCTACTCCAGATCAACATGGATATATACTCAACAGGTGAATATGGGTGATCTTATGCGTTACTAACAACCTTAAATTATATAGTTGTGCCAAATTCTTACATGAAGGCTAGTGGTAAAAAATGTTGGGAAGATGCAATGTATGAAGAATTAGTTGCCCTTGAGGAAAATGATACATGGGTTGTGGTGGATACACCAACTGTAGGAAATATAAAGGAGAATGCTTTCTTTACAGAATGGTCAGGTTTTATATAAGCTACTTAAGGCCGCTTGAAATGATTATAATCATCTATTACATCTCTATTTATACTAATAAAATGTAAAATCAAAAGTCTTGCACATATAACTAGATACATGTATCACAATTTATTAGATAGATGTATTACAAACTCCTAAAAGACTTCTTTAAAAACTAAAAGACAAGATTGGAAGTGTGAATGCATTAATTCCAACACTCCCCTTAATGCATTTGCTTGACAACTCCAATGCCTTCTCGAAGATACCAAAACTTTTCTCTTGGAAATGCTTTGGTGAAGATGTCAGCAAGTTATTCTCCTATCTAACAATAATAGCAACTAAATTTCGCCTTTCTCTTGTACTTTTGAATATCTCCTTTTTTATTGAGTTTGGTTTTGTAAATCCATTTTAGACTTACAACTTCTCTTTCTTTAGGTATAGTCACACACTCCCAAGTATTATTTTTCTCAATCATTTGAATTTTTTCTGCAAAGGTTTTCTTCCAAACATCATGCTTTATTACCTCATAATTTTTTGGCTCAACACCAGCAAAGTTACATCTTCGCTAAATTTCACTCAACATTTTTGTTCTTCTTGGAGATGGTTCTTCATCATCATAATATGAGATTTCTCCCTTTTGACAGACATATTCCTCTTCCTCATCCTCTTCTTGATTTGACACATCTAAAGATATGATAGAAGTATTCTCTACCTTAATCTAAGTCTGTATTTCAGAAAGGCCTTGCACCATGTCTTTGTGCTAGAGAAGCTTCAAACCATGAAAATTCAAGTGACAAAATCTTTTATGCCAAAGCCATGAATCATATACAACTTCATTTTTGAATGCATTGTAATGAAATTATAAAGGAATTTTTCTTTTTATCATCTCTACTTAAACAATGACTTGATTTGGCTCAATTTTATCATAAATCTTGAAATAATTATCTCTAAACCCAACAGAATAACCATTTTCTATGAATTGACCAACACTAAGCAAATTTTCTTCCAAATCAGAAACATAAAGCACATCATGAATTTGCTTACCGCTCCCTTTTATGTTGATCAAAATGGTACCTTTACCTTTTGCATCAACTAAGGCTCCATTCTACATTATCACTTTAGTAGTGATGTTACTATTAATTGAGAGAAAATCTTTTTCATCTCCAGTCATGTGATTTCTACCACCGCAATCAATACACTATTCATTGGTTTTTTCTGAAACATCAGATTGAGAAGCAAAGAAAAAGTTTTCTTTCCTTTCTTCCTCCTGTTTTTCGCAAATACTTTCTCCCATTTCTTGTGCCAGCAATCCTTCTCAATATGGCCAAACTTTTTGCAAAAGTAACATTGGGGCTTTCCTTTGTGCCAACATTTTTTTGCATTTTGATTAGTCCTTTTGCAAATTTTACAAAAAGACTAGTACTTTTCTCACATTTTTCTTCAACCTTTTTAGAAGAATCATCATGATCCTGCTTCTTTTTTGGATTGTAATTCTTCTTTTGTTGATATTTTGAGAAGTTTTGAGAATTCTCATTGGTTCTGGACTGGAAAGCTGTCTCTTTGGATTGATCTTCACAAAAAAATCTTCGCTTCTCGTGTGCACGAAATGATCCAACAAGATCTTTGGTGGAATGTTTAGAAAGATCTTTCGTCTCCTTAGTGATAGCAATAATATACTCATATTTCTCTGTGACACTAACTAGAATATTTTCCACAACCTGTTGGTAAGAAATTGTATCACCATGATTTCTCATTTCATTAACAATATTCATGTATTTTTTTAGATTCTATCATATTAAAGTTTTGAAACTCTCTTCTAAGAGTTTGAAGATTTATAGTGTGTAACTTTTCGTCACCATACACCACTATTTCTAGAGACTCCCAATCTTCCTTTTCAGTCTCACAAGTAGCAATTTTTGCAAAATATGCTCTTGAGACTCCCATTTGGATTTTACTTAAAGCTTTTGCATCTTGACGATATTTAGCCTCAAGATTTTTCATCTCTACTACTGAAAGTTCACCATCATTTTTTGGCTCTTCATAGCCATTTACAACATTAGCCCACAAACCTTCAGCTTTCAAATGTTTTCTCATTCTTATCGTGCAATATTCAATATCATTTCCATAAAAAAATGGAGTAAGAACAACTATAGAATCAACACCTTCATTTGTTTTGGATGCTATATTTTTTTCTTCACCTAACCCTAGATTAAGAACGAAAATACCAATTTGTAGGAAATATAGAAGGGGAATACTTTCTTTAGAGAATGCTAAATTTTATATAGGCTACTTAAGGCCGCTTGAGATGATTATAATCATCTATTACATCTCTATTTATACTAATAAAATGTAAAATCAAAGGTCTTGCACAAATAACTAGATAAATGTATCACAATTTATTAGATACATGCATCACAAACTTCTAAAAGACTTCTCAAAAAACTAAAAGATAATATTGTAAGACTAAACATCAAGGTGCGAATGCATTAATTCCAACACCAATAAATGCAACAATTATTGGAAGTAGATGGGTGTACTCAATCAAGATAAAAGCTGATGGATCCCTAGATCGATACAAGGCAAGATTGGTAGCTGAAGGATAAAGAAGGAATATGGAATCGACTACGATGAAACATTTTCTCCTGTAGCTAAGATGACGACAATACATATATTGGTAGCTTTAGAAGGTTGGAAGTTACATCAAATGGACGTCAAAAATGCTTTCTTGCATGGAGACTTGGAAGATGTTATCAGCATGAATCTACCACCAGGTTACAAGTTATTTAATCTAATCAGGTGTGTCGTCTTAAGAAATATCTCTATGGATTAAAACAGGCTCCTTGCTCTTGGTTTGAAAAGTTCCACACTACAGTCCTAGGTGCTAATTTTACTCAGAGCAACTCAGATTACTTATTAGTTTTACGTCAGCCTACCTCAAGTATTACTATTCTTCTACTTTATGTGGATGATATGATTATCAGAGGAAACGATGAAGTATGAATCTCTTAGTTGAAAAATCTGCTACCCTCCTCGGTTCAAGATGAAGGAACTAAGAAAGCTAACAATATTTTTTTGGGTTTTGAAGCAAGGGCGTACCCACAAGGGTTGCAGGAGGTTCACCTGAACCTCTTGGCAAAAAAATTGCACTGTATATATATAAGGTAATTTTTTGTATTTATGTGGATATATATATATTTTGAACCCCCTCAATGACAAAGAGAAGCTGATAGCCCAGGTCTCCTTGAAATTAAGTTCCACGTTGAGGGTTAGAATCCCTCTGTTAGCGTTTCGTTTTTTTCCCTCTTTTTTTTTTTTTTTTTTAAGTTTCAGTTCAATTTTTCACTGTTTTTTTGTTTTTTATTTTATAAAACATGCTAAAACTGTGGTTTTAAACCCAAAAAAAACTCAAGGGTCCGCCACTTAAATTAAATACTACTACTTACTTGAAATTTTATTTTGTTGGCTTATTTACACGTTTATACTTTTATTTTCCGAACCCCTGAAAGAAAATCTTGGGTTCGCCATTGGTTTGAAGGTATGTTATGGAAAAGAAGTCGTATGATTGAGTCAACAAAAGTATGCAGACGATTTAGTTCAGTTACCTAATCATATGGTTCATAAGAAGGTCCATACTCCAATGGAAGAGAATACAAAATACAAAAAAAAAGAAGAGGAAGGAGAGATATTTGGTGATCAGACCTTGTATAGACTTCTAGTTGGGTCACTTATATATCTTACTATGAGTCATCCTGATATTTCTTATGTGGTACATGTGTTAAGTCAATTTGTTACCAAGCCTTACAAGATATACTACACTGCTTTACTCAGGGTTATAAGATACATAAGAGGTATTGTGAATCGAAGTCTCTTATTCCCATCATCTTCATCTCTGGTCAGAGTAGGATACACTATTGTAGATTGGGCAGGATGCCCTAACTCAAGACGATCCAATATAGGTTGGTGCATGATGCTCAACTCGTGTATGATCTCTTGAAAGTGCAAGAAACAACCTCGAACATCAAAATCATCTCCAGAAGCAGAGTATAAAAGTATGTCTGCTGCATACTCTGAAATTATTTGGCTACGAAGGTTGGTATCAGAACTCGACATCGAAATGGAAGCATCAACCACATTTTATGGAGAAACTACTAGTGCAATCAGAATAGAAACCAACCCCGTTCATCAACAAAATACCAAGCACATAGATGTAGACTATCACTACATAAGAGAACTAGTTGAAGATCAAAGTATTAACCTGAAGTATAAAACCTCTAAAGATCAACTGGCTGGTTTATTTACAAAGGTCATGTTAAAAAGTAGACACAATTATCTTTTGTCCAAACTCATGCTTTATGATACTCATCATTAGTTTGAGGGAGGGTGTTGACTTTACCTTATTTATCAACCCCAAATAAGAGTTCTACCTAAATCAGTGATCTCAAATTATGCCTAACAATAACTAGCTTAAAATCAACAAACAATAAGGACTCTTAATCCTTGTATATATTCTCTTGTAAATCCTACAGTTTGATCAATAAATATATTACAATTCTTTCATTTTCAAAAGTTCCAAGTTTCCATCATTATTCAAAGAAACATATGTTTTACCCTGAACAGATAGCTCGATGGTCAAGAGGTCAAAATACCAAAATAGGGGTGGGGATACATCTACTGTTCAATTAGACGATAGGTATCAACTTCTATGTATGTGAGGTGATAGCAAATACTTCTACAAAGAAGATTATACTCACAACAAATGTACAAAATACAGACCTAACATTATCCCATTTCACGTAGGAACTCAGTAGTAGAAGGTTTGAGGCAAAAGGAGCAGAGTATGTCCCCTTCCTTTCCTAAGAGAGAATTGATAGACAATTGAGGTTAACAAGAAAAGAGTTATCAGAAGGTTCAGACCCAATAATCTATTTGCACAGGTTTTTGGATTGTTGGATGGTTGAGGTGAAAAGTCTACTTGAAAAATAAAGATTAAAAAATTAGCATCAGAAGTAAACTTTGCATGTTGGAGTAAATCCTTCTTCAGGTAAGGAAAAATAAATCCCTTGGTTTAGTGCACCAGACTTCCCTTTTATGTTGTTTCTATTACCTTTACTTGTGATCATTCATATAAAGTTTTCCGCCCCAATATTTACTAGAATATTTGTTTCCTTCGGAATCTAGAACTAACTATTCAGAGCAATAGTATCTAACAATTATTGTTTGTCTCCTTCGGAGGCTAGAACTAACTATTCAGAGACTAACTATTCCGAGCATTAGTATCTAGCAATCATACCAGACTTGGACAAGAAGTTATTGTTTCTATGACTATCAAAAAAGACCTATCTATTCTATGTGAAAACTCCATATTAGTTGAGGGGTGTATTAGGAGCATCGACACCATTCCGATAGGCTTTGAGAATTGGAAGAAATTGTTGGAGTTCAATGAAAGAGTCTCGAAAGACATGATGAATTCTTGCAAGGCTTGTTGACCTTCTCCATGTGACACATATAACAAAAACATTACAGTTTCATACGACTAGGAGGAGTGGCCCAGATGTGCCTCTTAGATTGTGTATAGATATTGATTCATTCACACTACAATTTTCCGCAGGAGAGATCTTACATTGCAAGATCACTAGTGACTTAGACCACTAGCTATGGTATAAAACATCAATATTCAGCTGAACATGAAAAACTACACTTCTTTAAGATGATAGTGGATTAAAGCTCCGAAGAAGACACCAAGTTCCTTACAAGAATACATGTAACACCTTAGAAATTGATACTTTTGTCATCAAAAAATTATCATCAATCAATAAATTGATAATTTTGTCAAATAAAATAACTTGGAAAATTGGACAGTGATTAAGACAACTGGTTTTGTAGCAATATAGAGTCTAAACTGTTTCAATCATCTGAAAGCTTTTGTAATAGCACAACTGCAGATGTATAATTGAAGTATAAAAAAACTCGTTAAATAATTGACTGAGAACTCAACAACTAGTATATACTAACTAGAGATCATAATAAAAACCAACAAACTTCAAATCCACCTCTGACTGGCACTGAATATCTTAGCTAATAACTAGAGAAAATGAAACATAGGAGAAAAAAGGCAACATGAGTTTCTGACTTATCAATTGTTGGGCATGGCCTTAAGTGACACATGTAGAACCTTCTGGACAAATCATCTTCTGGAAGTCGAAATTCTGATTTGCACTAAAATGATGGAATTACCATAGAATGCTCATCTTGAGCCATTTATGCTGCCCTTCTAAATTTGGCTAGTTCAATCAACACATTCTCAAGGGGAACTATCAGCTTGCTCTTTTTAGTCTACAACTTTTCATAACAACATCAAACCAGTGTAATACAATGTTGAGTACACAAACTAAATAAAATGGTATAGACAGAGCACAACATTCATAAGATTTTGCACGTCTCAACAAATATCATTTGTATTCTAAGCGGGTATTCAATTTTGGGTAATGAAAAACTTATTTTCATATAATACTTGTTGTTAGTGTTGTCGGACGCCTAAGAACAAATGATGAAATCATTCTACCAAAGCTCGACGCTGGAAACAGATTTGAAACCAAAAGCAATAATTCCCATTCTTCCTTAAGTTAAACTAACAGCAGGTGTTGTCCCCCTCATATCTTATCCCTTTGTGTAGAAATGAGCATAAACCATCTTCATCATTGAAGGAAACAATTTAAGAAACAAATCTGGTTTCCTCCCATCTTTTGTTAGTTTGAACATATATAGAAGGTTCTTTAAGAAATCAATTATAGATATCACCCCTTGTCTAGTCAAACGTAAAATTCAATTAATAGCAGCCCCAACACCCTAATGAACTGTTGAAATGTCAATATCCATAATAGCAGAGTCCACACTTTCAATGAGGGAACAAGAGCAAACACTTCATCAAAAGATTCCAAGCGAAAGTTGGCAGTCATAAAGAGTTGCATCCATACAACAATGAAATAAGAAAATATTTCCTCACATCACATGTAAAAGATCAACGAATAAATAGGTCGAAATCTTCAATACCTCCCCATCAGAAACACCATCCTCTTTTAGAGGCCTGATCTGAGTTAAATGAAAACCAACACTCAAAATTTTTTAAGAAACAATTATAGCAAGAAGTTCTATTTTTTCTTGTAATAATTAAAGGTCTCAAGTATACTCGAGTATTTGTTTAACAACCTGGGCATTACCATAATGCATGTTACTTTGAGCAAATTCCAATCCCCTGTCAAATGAACTGGTAACAAACAAATTCAAAGCTTAGCTCTTATCACAAGAAGGAAGCAACATAGACAAGAAAAATGCAGAAAGTCAAACATGCACTCCCTTACGCAGGTGGTTCTATAGAAAATGCCACCATTCTCTCTTGGAATCCTTTCAAAATATCAACAATTTCACAATCACTTGGACATGTTGTATTTTCCGAAAGATCTGGATATAAATCAAGAGATTCTTAGAATTAAAATTATAATAGAATTGAACTCATATTGTAATTAGCCATTTATTACATTAAGATTTCCTTTAATCAATATCAGCAATGCCATGCCCACTAACATTAAATTCACATAGTGCATACATTACAATTCAAATGATATTGTGTGAATAATGTTTAGACCTATAATTAAGCTATTCCATAAAAAAATACATGTCTTTCATATATTCCATCAAAAATACACAAGGTACTATTTAACACCTAATCCATTTAAATTTTAACCCTTAGATTGGCAGAACCTGGTGGCTTAACAAATTATTAGTTCTTATTTCTCCTATCTTGCTTAAAAATTCTGAAGCCAAAGGAGGAAGAGTAAAACAATGTGTCTATAGCTCAAAAAAGATAGAAAGGGAAGAAAATCACAACAATTGGCACCAAAACTTCACATTAGAAGTAAATTATTATTTCATGTTCAGTTGTAAAAGAGAATAATGAGTGAAAGAAAACCTTTCTCAAGTCTCAGCTCCAAAGGATCAGGTTCTTTCGCTTTGCCTGAATGACCTAGGAAATAAATGACAATATGCATATCAGAAAAAGAACAACTCTAGCAATAATTACGGCCAACCACGAAAGAACATGACAAAAATCACAGTTGTATATGAAAGTCTAACCTTTGAAAGATGGTACTTCAATTTTGTGTCTATAACTCAAAAAAGTTAGAAAATCATAACAATTGGTACCAAAATTATACTTTCATGTTGAACCTGTAAAAGAGAATAAGGAATGAATGAATACCTTGCTCAAGTTTCACCTTCAAAGGATGAGGTGCTTTCACTTTAATCGAATCACCTAGACAATTAATGACAATATACATATCAGGAAGAGAAAAACTCCAGTAATAATTAACACCAACCACAAAAAAACATGACTGAAATCACACTTTATATGAAAGCCTAACATTTGAAAGATGGTAATTCAAGTTTTACATTCGATTTTGTGTCTATAGCTCAAAATAGTTAGCAAATTATAACAGTTGGCACCACAATTATATTTTCATGTTGAAGCAGTAAAGAGAATCAGAAAAGAAATAGTACCTTGCTCAAGTTTCACATTCAAAGGATGAGGTGCCTTCACTTCACTTAAATCACCTAAGCAGTTATTGACAGTATGCATACCAGGAAGAGAAAAACTCTAGTAATAATTAAGACCAACCACAAAAAAAATGACCAAAATCACACTTTATATGAAAGTCTAACATTTGAAAGATGGTACTTCAACTTTTACATTTGATTTTATGTCTATAGATCAAAAATGTTAGAAAATCATAACAATTGGCACCAAAATTATATTTTCATGTTGAAGCTGTAAAAGAGAATCAAGAATAAAATAATATCTTGCTCAAGTTTCACCTTCAAAAGATGAGGTACTTTCACTTCGCTCAAATCACCTAGTCAATTAATGACGATATGCATATCAGGAAAAGAAAAACTCTAGTAATAATTAAGACCAACCATGATAAAACATGACCAAAATCACACTTTATATGAAAGTCTAACATTTGGAAAATGGTACTTCAACTTTTAAATTTGATTTTGTGTCTATATCTCAAAAATGTTAGAAATTCATAACAATTGGCCCCAAAATTATATTTTCATGTTGAAGTTGTAAAAGAGAATCAACAGTGAAAGAATGAATACCTTGCTCAAGTTACAACTTCAAAGGATGAGGTGTTTTTACTTTGACCGAATCACCTAGGCAATTAATGACAATATGCATATCAGGAAGAGAACAATTCCAGTAACAATTAAGGCCAATTAAAAGAACATGACCCAAATCACACTTGTATATGAAAATCTTAACATTTGAAAGATGGTACTATAAAGATTCAGATGAGAATGAAAAAGGATGATTCTATTAAATCTGGCAGCAAGCTTTTAAATACAAACTAAGCAACTAAGTGAACCTAAAGTGCATGCCACTATCTACACATTATCTACCCCTAACAACTAACTATCCTAAATATGCTCCAACCATCAGGAGACTTATTCAACCTATAAAATACAAAGGATAGTTAATACACCCCCTCAAGTAAGGCAAGGTGTAACAATGCCTAACTTGGAGCGATACCTAGTAAAAGGTGACTTAGGCAGTGGCTTAGTGAAGGTATCAGCAAGTTGATCACAAGCATGAGCATGAGCAACATTAACTCGATGGGCTTGAACCTGGTCACGGACATATGCAAAATCTATAGCAACATGTTTCATACGGGTATGGAACACTGGATTGTGAGATAAGTAAGTAACCCCAACATTATCACAGTAGATTGTTGGCGTCTTCGAGATGCTGACATGTAACTCATGAAGTAAGTTCTGCACCCATGTGATCTCTGCAAGTGCATTGGCGACTGATTTGTACACTGCCTCAGTACACGAGTGAGTCACTGCACGCTGCTTCTTTGATGACCAACTGACAGGATTTGGTTCAAAGAAAAGTATGTAACCTGATGTAGAAATTTTTTCATTCGGATCGCCAGCCCAGTCAACATCAACATACATATGCAAATTTTAGTCAAAGTTGCGAACAATGTGAAGTCCTAAACTTGTGGTTTCTTTGAGATACCGTAGTACTCTTTTAACTGCTTTCCAATGCTCATCAGTTGGAGTGTGCATAAATTGCGATAATTTATTGACTGCATAAGATATGTCAGGCCTAGTGAGGGATAAAAACTGCAATTTGCCAAGGGTGCGCCGGTAGCGCGTAGAATCAGTAGGTGGCGAGGCATCAACAACTAGAAACACCTTTACAATTGTCCATGTCCAGTTCTGAAAGAATTTCTAGAATGTATTTGGATTGAGAAAGAATGAAGCCATTTGGTACTCGCTTAACATCAACACCTAAGAAGTATTTGAGAGAGCCAAGATCCTTCAATGAAAATTTGTCCGCCAAGAAATTGATAACAAATTTAATGACCTATGGCTGGTTGCTAGTGATTATGATGTCATCAACATAGACAAGCACATAAATGACTACATCCAACTGCTGCCAGACAAATAAAGTGTTGTCAGATTCTGTTCTGACAAATTGTATTTTTAGCAAATGTGCACATAGAGCATTATACCAAGCCCGAGGGGCTTGTTTGAGGCCATAGATAGATTTCTTCAGTTTGCAGAAATGGGTTGGAAATATGGGATTAATAAAGCCTCGGGGTTGAGACATAAAAATATCTTCATTCAACTCCCCTTGTAGGAAAGCATTATTGACATCAAGTTTATGGATTGGCCAATTGTGTTGCACAACTATAGATAGCACCAATCTTACGGCTGTCGATTTGACAACAGGACTACACGTCTTATGAAAATCTAAGCCAGGGGACTGCGTGAACACTTTGGACGGGATTTGTAATGGTCTATAAAACCATCTGGTAGTTTCTTGATCCTGTACAACCACTTCCACTCCACAACATTTTTTGACGTGTCTCACGGCACGAGTTCCAAAGTTTGATATCTTATTAAAGCATCATATTCGACTTTCATTGCTTCTCTCCACTCTTCATGTTTATGAGCATGTTTGAAAGTTACCGGCGTAGGAGTCCAATGGGTTAGAAAAGAAAGCTTTATGTTAGGCTTGAAGATACTATTTTGGGATCGAGTTATAATTGGATTCGAGGATGATGATGGAATCGGGGCAGCAGGTGGTGATGAAGAGGTATGTATTGCTGGTTGTGTGGGATGTGAACCTTGTTGGGGCGGCAGGGGTGGAGGAGAGGATTCTATGGTGGTTGAGTTTGGGAGCTGGGATTGCAGGTCTACTATTTTTCGTCGCTGGTATGTGAGCAAAGGCTTATGTGGAGCAGGGTCAGGCGAAAGAGAAGGGCAAGAAGGTGAGTAGAAGAAGAAACAAGAAGTTGTGAATTACCTGATGTCTCGGGAGCTGCTAGTACTTCGCCGTGTCTATTAGAGTATGCATCGCCAGGGGAAGAGGTTGTATTGTTAGAGTTGGACTCTACATAGACTGGAAGAAGAGATGGAATAGAGAGAGGAGGAGTTAGAATTGTAGTTGGACTGTCCTCTTTGGAGTCAATAACTTCCCAGTTTAATTAGGAAGTATATTTTCGTAGATGGATGAACATTTGTTGAAAAGGAAATTCTTTTTCAAAAAATTGAACATCACGACTTACGAAAATTTTGGACTGGTGGGGTTAAAATAGATGTGAGCATGGTGAGTTTGAGAGATACCCAAATACACACATGGGGTGGACCGAGGTTCAAGTTTATTTTTGGTATAAGGTTTAAGACAAGGATAACAGAGACAACCAAAAACTTTTAGGGCGTTATAGTCAAGTAATTGGCCAAATAACATTTTGTAGGGTGACTCACTATTGAAGATGGGAGTGGGAAGTCAGTTAATAAGGTAGACAACATAGTGACAAGCAAAGGACCATAGATCATGGGGTAAGGATGCCTCATGCATAAGGGTTTTAGCAGTTTCAAGAATATGACGATGTCGACGTTCAGCTATGGAAACACGCAGGAGTGTGTAGGGAGGGGAAAGTAAGTATTCAATGCCATGTTTCTGAAGATAGGGCTGAAGACCAATGAACTCACCCCCTCCATCTGTATAAATGGAAGAAATTTTCAACAAAAGGATGAAATTTCGGAAAAATTGACGCCGAATCACTTTTATTTTTAAGAATATATTTGGTATATTAATCAACAAAAATGCAATAATATAACTTCTTGTCAAGTGATAAGATGGTTGATGGTCCCCTTAAATCACTAAAAATAATCTGGAGAGGAAAATTACTCAACAAAGTGAGTCGTTTGAATGGTAAACGATGCGCTTTATTAGAAGAACAAGCATTACAAAGTTCAAACTTTTCTTTGCTAGAAACAACAGGTAAAGAAAATATCTTCAAAATAAAATTTAAAATGGTAGAGTGGGGATGACCCAATCGACAATGCCAAAGTTGAAGCGGGGCTTTTGTGGAGGCAAGGTTAATGAATTATTTCCTGGATTGAAGATGCGGCCACTCATACAGTCCATTTTTATTCCAGCCTTGTACCAACGACTTCAGAGTATGCAAGTCCTTCACAACAAAAGTAAAAGGAAAAAATTCAACAGATGTGAGGTTATCTTGAGAAAACTTAGCAACAGAAATGAGATTCTTTTTAATGGATGGAGCACAAAGTGTGTCAGAAATCTTAAAAGCAATTTTAGATGCCTGAATGAGAGTTGAACCAGTATGGGTGATAGGAATGGTTTTACCGTCTCCAATGGAGATTTTTCCATTCTTGTATACTTTTCAAAGTTGTGGGGTTCAGTAGTGACATGGTGAGTTGCACCAGAGTCTAGAACCCAAGAGTTTCCAGACGATTGTAGGCCAGATGCAAAGTTAAACTTAGCTTCAAAATGATTGTGCAACTTGGAGCGACATACATCGGCTGTGTGACCAAACTTATGAAACAATTGACATTTGACATATTGCTTAAATTGTCTCCTGTTTTGTTGTTGTTGGAATCTGATTGTGGATTATTGGAATTTCATTGGTGAGACAGAGATGGTTTCGGTTGCTGATTTTTGAAGCGAGAATTATTCCTATTGAATTGCGGAGGTGTGTTGGACCTCTGGACAACAATAACTGTGATCATAGATGATTGTTTTTCCAGATCTTGATATTTGAGGAAAAGCTCATGATCTGTGAGCTTGTGAAATAATTCTTCAAAGCTCAAGGAAGAGTCTCGTGCACGTATTGCAGTAGAGATTTCACGGTACTCGGGGCCAAGACCACTTAGAATTTTGACAATAAGTTCATCGTCATTAACATGTGAACCAACAACGTTGAGAGAATCAGAGATGGAACGAACCTTCTGTAAGTATTTTGCAATGGTTTTACAAGCCTTCTTGGTATTTTGCAATTGATCTCGCAATCTAAAGATGCGAGTATGACTTTTGTTGGCATAGGCTTTGTGAAGGAGTTTCCACGCTTTGTTAGCAGATGTTGTTGCGGCAACAGTTAGAGCAATGGTAGGATCGACCGATGCCATCATTGATTGTTGGATCAATTGATCTTGAGAGAACCAAATCTGATAATTAGGATTTGGTACAGTAAGATTATTTTGGATAATCATGGGGGATGGAGCTGTTGTGATTCCATCAATATGCCCCATGAGCTGATGCCGGTTTAATAGCATCACAAGTTGTGCTTTCCAGGTTGAAAAGTTGAGGTTATCTTGTAGCTTAAGAGGTAATTGAGAAACAGGGTTAAATTGCACCACATGAGTGGTGGCAGAAACTGTAGAACTGCTGGCAGCAGTAGCATCAGTAACTGGAGCCATAGATGAGAAAGCTTTAAAAGAAATAGATAGATCTAACTCGGTGGAGCTTATAATGCTCTGATACCATATAAAGATTCAGATGAGAATGCAAAAGGATGATTCTATTAAATCTGGCAGCAAGCTTTTAAATACAAACTAAGCAACTAACTGAACCTAAAATGCAGGCCACTATCTCCACATTATCTACCACTAACAACTAACTATCCTAAATATGCTCCAACCATCAGGAGACTTATTCAAGCTATAAAATATAGTAACAACAGATAAATAAGGATAGTTAATAGGTACATCAAATTTTCCATTCGATTTTGTTGAATTGGCATTGAGCGATACTAGTCAAGGTTAGACATCGAGTACTCATTAATAACATTATTTAAGTAGCAGAAGAATGATTGAATAACACATAGTCAAAACATGGTTAACAAGCATAATCAATAATAGATCTCCATTTATAGTAACTGAAGCATGGCAAACTCATAGATATCACGATTGGAGGTGGAGGTGCTTACCATCCAAGCAATCCCTTTTATCCAAATTTAACATCTTAAATTTCTAACAAGCAAAAAAAGATATATGTCCTAACATCTTAAATTGTGTTTCCAGTTACAGTCAAATACCGAGAGATATGGATTGACATTTTCAATTTTATCTAATACTTTAAAAGAGTAATAAATGAATTAATAACTCAGCAATAGTCACTAGGGGTCTGCGTTACAATGGTAAGTATGTATAAGAATGACGGATTCAGAATTTCACTAAAGGGGTTTAAAATATGAGAAGTAAACGCGCGAAAAATTCAAATGAGGTCCAATATCTACTAGATATAAATACAATAACTTTAATCATATATACATAATATAATTTTCTACCAAAGGGGCCCAGACTATACTATATATACATAAAATAACTTTAATCATTTATAAACATTATAATTTTCTACCGAAGGGAGTTCAACATGTACTATACATGCATAAAAAAGTTTTAACCATGTATATAATTAGTATAATTTTTTACATAAGGAGTTTTAACATCTATTATATACACATAAAATACTTTTATATATGTATATAAACAATGTCATTTTTCGACAAAATGGATTTCAATGAAACCCTCAACCCTACCTAACTTCGTCCTTGCTATATAATCCCCAGAACATGGAACAAGTCACAAGTCACAAGTAGAATTTTAAAAAGTAGAAAAAAATATTATTTATGGTATATTTTCCAACGATAACTTTCCTCCATCATATAATATGTAGCAACATTTTTTTATTGTCACAACCCAGGAATACCCCCTAGATGTAACATGGTGTATAGAACCCCGAAGGACCCATACAAGCCACTTAGTTCTCATAAGAAATAGAACAATAAGAATAAAACAATAGTCCAAGTCCAATAGTTATATAAAAGAAAAGTGGAAGTCTAAAGCACTTGTCACATCATAGCCATCTAGTACTATAGAATGAAATTAGGCCAAGCCCATACATCATATCCAAAGGAGAAATACATGAAAGAAACTGAAAAAAATAAAACTCCATCCTCAAAGAATGAGGACTCACCAAAGCTCGGAAATATCGAACTCAACCACTAGCCACGAAACTGATAACCCTGATTGTCGGACCCTACATTTCGGGAAATGTAGGCAAGAGTATGGTTAGTACAAAACAGTGTACCAAGTATGAAATACATCTTGGGTGTAGAAGTAGCAAGAAGTAAGAAAGGGTTTTTCTTGTCCCAAAGAAAATATGTGCTTGACTTACTTGCAGAAACCGGAAAGTTGGGAGTTAAGCCTTGTGGTACACCAATAGATTCTAATGTACATCTTACTAAGGATGGTGTTGATTAATCTGATTATCCATAAAAATACAGAATGTTAGTTGGGAAACTGAACTATCTCATTGTGACCCATCCAGATATTGCTTATGCGGTCATTATTGTCTGTCAATTCATGTTTGTACCAACAGTCAAACATTAGGCAGCCTTGAAGCAAATATTGTTCTATTTGAAAGGAGCTCTTGGCCTTGACATATTGTATAGTGATTACGAGGATACTCATACTGAGTGTTTTGTAGATGTTGATTGGGCTGGATCAAGAATGATAGAAGATCTACTACTAGCTATTTGTATATTTGTTGGTGGAAATTTGGTATCTTGGAAGAGTAAGAAACAAAATCTTGTATTTTGATCTAGTACAGAATCTGAGTATAGAGCTATCACTCAATCCACCTGTGAAATACTATGGATTTATCACCTTTTAACTAAGTTTGGTTTGGAGCGTTCTTCTCCAGCAAAACTTTGGTGTGATAATCAGGCTGCTCTGCACATTGCCTCAAGTACAGTGTACCATGAACAAACAAAAAAAATTGAAGTTGACTGTAACTTTATCCATGAGAAGATTTAAGAGAACACTTTTTTCACTTGATATGTGAAGACTGGGGAGAAATTGGTTGATATATTTACGAAGGCTTTAAGTAGAAATCATATGGAATATCTTTTTAACAAGTTGGACATGATTAATATCTATGCTCCAACTTCAGGGGGAGTGTTGCAGAATGCACATAGACAAGTCTACATATATTATACATTGCACTATCATAGGTGGATAATATGTAGAGATATTTAGGGATTTTTTTTATTCTACTTCCTTACATATATATATATATATATATATATATATACTAGTCTTTAGGCACGTGTGTTGCACTTGTATCACGTATGAAACTCAATAAAAAAAATCCATATAATAAATTATTGGGTGGACATGTTTCAAGTGTTTCTCGATATTTCCAATCTATTGCCCTGTAGATAAGTCTCAAAATAGGCATGGTCAAATTATATATGCTTAGCCGTCTATAAGCAATTAAGTATGCATACTATCATCAACAACTAAAAAAGACATAAAATTCTGGTCAATTAAAATGTGATTAGACATCAGCATTTGTAAAATATTCTGGGAGAAGCACCGGAAGTTAAAGAACTACATTTGTTTGCATTTTACTACAGCAAGTACCTATATATCTATCAAGAAAAATTGTACAAAAAAAACCAAATGTGATATATATTTTCGCTAGCAAAACAATTGCAATTTCAATAAATTAAAAGTATAAAATTTATAAAGAACAATTTTTTTCTATAGGAATTATCGTAGCAATTAACTATCATGTTTAGTTTTCGGAACACTTCTAAAATAGTTTCAGCTGCAATTCTTAGGTTCAAAGAGAGTTGATCATCATTCGGCATCAAACCACATATGTCGGAAGCATATGTTGAATGACTAATATTAGGTATGTTTATAACGTGTAGTCTTGAAGATTTGATGGTAAAAGTTGCTTCATATTCCTCACCTACTTAATTTGATTCCTTTTAACTTCTTATAATTAGAAAAAATATGTCGTAACTTCTATATTAATTGAAACTTTAGTGTTCATCCATTACCATCAAAAGAAAGAAAACAAATATTTAAGGAGAATTAGTCTTTAAAAAAATATGTAATATTCAGCTTTTTCACACGTAATAAATGAGTAGGACTGATGAACTTCTCATTTTACTCCCGTATTATGTAATTGAAATATTACTATTTAATTAGATATTTAATGTATGTTTAGATTTATTATTTTATTACATTTTAATTTAGTGTAGGGGTAAAATGGTAATCCAACTTTGCACTTTGGAGCTTCCCACTTTTAATAATATATGATATATACTTATACACCTACAAATAACTGTTATTCTTGTAATAATACAAAAAGGAAATTGGTCCATTGTTTCTGTGCTTTACACTTGAACAACAAGGTGTTTTTCATTTGCGAGAAAGTAGCAGCGCACACTTCTTTGAATTCAATCAACTCCAATTCAATCTTTTGTATATGTTAAAGGAAAAATTCAACTTGCAATAAAATGCTTTTATTCAAAAGTTAACCAATAAATTAACCATAGTAATTTTCTAATTTTTTTTTACATATTAATCATATGTTATTAACTGGTCACTGTGTAACTTACAAAATGAATATGGTCAATTTATGACTCTTCAGCTTGCAATTAAGTTAGGAGGTGAAAAGAATGTGAAATATTTTTAATAATTATTATTTAACTTATTCGATATTTCATAACATTTTTGAATTAGAATAGGGGTAATATGATATTTCAACTTGTAACTTTGTGACTTCCCACTTTTAGTATATTATGATTTTGTTACGTGTATTGTCACATTATTTAATGTTTTCATATTACAAGTCTATTTGTCACTATTGTCATATTATTTAATGTTTTTGTATTACGAGTCTATCTGTCATCAGTATATTTACGTTTATTTAATATTTCATATTATGTGAATCTACTACTAGGTTTACATATATATTGCTATATCGGGAGGAGATCCTTGAAACAACATAAAGTTATCTATGTGTGACCTATATGTCACCGGTTTGAGCCATGGAAGAAGTCACTAATGTTTGCACTAGGGTAGGCTATCTACATCACACCCCTTGGCGTCAGGCCTTTCCCAGGACACCATTAACACCGAATGACATTCCTTAAAAGACTTTCTTATGGGGAAAAAAAATCAAGACCACTATATTTGGGGGACAACTTGTGAAATTTTCTGAAGTTCAATGAAATATTTGAGCCTTTTCTCATTAATAAGTGACCTTTTAAAAAAAATATATGATGTACCTCAAGTTATAAAAATTTATTCCAGAAGGCCAAAATAAACAATTAAGAAACTTAGTAACTGTCATGAGACAGTTACACATGTATTGGGTGGTTTTTTCTGTAGAAATAGGGGCAGGGCAGTTAAAAGGAGGGCATTCAAAAAATAAAGAAAAGGGAATTCTGGGAGAGTTTCTAGCCTCTCGAATGTCTAGAAAGGTTGTGATCTTTATGATTATATAACTAAAGTTTATTATTGTCTTAGGATGTGATTTATTATGTCAGTAGTGTACTCGTGATTGTTTTGTTTTCAGACTTATTGTTGTAATATTAGTGAATTTAGTGTGAAACAACAGTATTTGTTCCTATATTTTCTATTTCAACAGTAAAGTCTATCAATATCTTACATGTTTTATGTACCTTTCAGAAATAGTCTAATGATCCCTTTAGATCAAGCTGATAATCGTATGAGAAATGTGTGGCTACGATCTAAAATTATGTAAGTTATTACAAACATCATACAATAGCATATTATGGTGTATCTAAGGTTGAGAAATATATGAGCAGACATTATAGCCAATCTAATATTATCCGTGAGGATAATTTCTGAAGGGTTATATTTTGGGAAAGTTCACATAAGGACAAAATGTAAATGGTAATCTATTTGCCAAATCACTCAAATAAACAAGAAAAAATGACATAAATAGTCGTTTATCAAAATAATGACCCACAAATGTATACACTCGCCAGTTTCATGCCATCAAACGCTGAAGAAGAAGCCTGCAAAGTTAACAACACATCACAAGTAAAGATGCAAGAGCTAATAGAGATAGGCCCTCCCCTGATATTTGATCTGAATACCACGAGGCACAACGGTAAAGAGATTACCCAAGTAGAACTTAAATTTGGAAGTTGCAGATTCCATTTAGGAAGTTGAGTATTGATGACTATTCTCTATCCATCGTCAAATTGATCAAAGTTAATTTTCAAATTATTTTCTAAGGTCCATGATTAACGAATTAGTCCTATGATTGGAATATGTGGATTCTCATATTTATGTCTCCTTTTCTGTACTTGTATTTGCCAAAAAAGATTCGCTGATACTTGTGCAAATGATTCAATAATCAGGACCAAAAGTTGGATATGCCCATTTATTTACTTGACCGTGTAAAAAATTCTGCACTGTCAATGGGTATTAGTTAAACTCATATTTTTGTCCACACTTCACATAAGATAACAATATTGGAATTATTATCCTGAATTTAAATGCCAAAATGACACATTTTCCGTATTTTATAACTCTTATCTGAAATAGGTTTAAAATTTAAAAATAGTAATACTTTTCTGCGATTCCCGCTCAAAGTTGGAATAGAAATCCTAATTTGTGTCTTTATAAGGTGTTACTGCCTCTCTCTTTATATGTGGTTTATTTTCTTGAAATTTGTATCCTTCCTTGGTTTCTTCGATGGCTGATCAAAGGCCTTTGCTTAGCATGAAGAATACCTTCTTTATTTCGATCAAAAGCTGAAGAAGAAGCTTGCAAAGTTAACAACATTCCACATGTAGTGACTCGAGAACTAGTGGAGATAAGGGACTTATACCCTGCCCCAAAAATTCATCTGCAAAACCCATGGCAGATCAAGAAAAGGATTACCCATGAATAGATCGTTGTTAGAAGGTTGATGATTAAATTTTTCGAGATATTTGAGTATATCCTTCGATACTGGACTTTGGACATAGCTAAAAAAATTGAAAACGACTGCAATGTGTATGTTGACATATGGGATGTAACTGAGGGGAATATCTCTAAGAAGTATGAAGGTGGAAGTGTTTGGCTAAAGAAGGTGTACAGTGATGATTTTTCTCTTTGGTACATCGAATTGTTCAAGGATCGCGGATTGGGCGATGGTGATGAAATTGGGCTTTATTGGGATCCTAGATTTTCCTGTTTAGTGTTCAAATTGCTTTCTCAGGTTGGCTCTAAGTGGAAAGTTCCAATAATTAAGGACAAGAAACAACATAATATCATATTCTTTGGTTTAATATTACTCTTTCATATAATTGTAATAGTTGAAGACATAATTATGAAATTAGAATTCTTGAAGTTCCCAATTTAGTCTGCGCAATTCTCTTTTTGCACTTGTGTTTTCATTCCATATTATTATAGTGTTCTTTTAAGTTTGTATAATAGTTTAGATAGTTGTGATTTTCTTTGTCAACCTAGAAATAAGCTTAGTGTGAGAAATAAGTTGATATACTCACAAAAAATGCCTTGAAATAAGGACCTAACATAACCTAATTAAGGACCCCATTTTCGCACAGCCTCAATGATACAAGATTACCCCTTAGTCATCAAAGCTAAATCTTTAAGTTGATGGATTTCGTACAATAGAGTGCAGTAATTAAGATATCTATAGAAAATAAGAGTAAAAACTATTAGGGCATGTTTGAATAAAAGAATGTGATTTCTAAATTGAACAGAGATGCATCAAGTTAAGACAACTAATTTTGTAACAATTTAGGGTCTAAACTTTTTCAATTATCCGACTGAAAGCTTTTGCATTAGCACAAGAATAATGCTACATTCATTCATGTCTTTGTTTCCATTTTTTTGAATAATCAATGTTGCTCGTTGCTCAAGTGTTTCTGAAAATCCTAGCTAATAACTAGAGCAAAAGAAGGATAGAATAAGAAAGGCAACTTCAACTCTTGAAATGTCAGTAGAGCAAAATAAATATCCATAATAGTAAAGTCCATACCTTAAATAAGGGACAACTCAAGTTGTTTGATCTTGAAAGGTCTTAAAGAAAGCACATTCTTTTTTAGGCCATACCTTTTCTGCATTTCTACTTGAATTTGCCAATAACATTGATCGTCTTCACACCTCAATTTTGCTGATATGAATTTATATTGTACTTGAATTCTAGTATCTAACAGAATATGCATAGTAACATCAAAAAGACAGTGTCCATTTTGCTGTTTTTTGGGCTAGTGAATGCCTAAATGCAGCAAGCAGATTTATGATTTTCTTGAAAATGGTATTCATTGTATGGATATTGTGAGTAGTAAAGACTATTCCTTATCCATTGTGAAATTGATCAAGGGTCGCGGATAGGGTGTTGGTGATGGAATTAGGTTATATTGGCATCCTAGTTTATTATCGAGGTTTATTTTCAAATTATTTTCTAAGGTTCATTATTCAAGAATCAGGCCTGTGTTTTTTCTTTCGTACTTGTGATTGGAATATCTAGATTCCCAAATTTTTGTATGCTTTTCTGTACTTGTATTAGCAAGAAAAGTTTGGCTGACAGTTGTGTAAATGATTTAAGAATTAGGACCAGTAAGTTGATATATATGGAGTATGAATATATGATGATTTTGTAGATACCCAAATTTTGTCTTCTTAATATGCCTTTTTTGTATTGGGAGTAAGAGTTAAGAAACGATTTCTGGCACAATCTGTTATTCGATAAGTAAGGGATGTGTGGTTATCCAATTAGAATAAACAAAGAACTGATAATTAGAGATCCCTTTGAGCAAGCTGATAATCTTATGAGAAAATGTCCGACTATGATCTAAAATTATGTAAGTTATAACTAACATGAGACATTAGCCTATTATGTTGTATCTAAGGTTGAGAAATATATGAGCAGACATTATAGTCGAAAGCTAATATTATCATGGAGAATAATTTCTCAAGGGTTATATATTCTACAAATTTCACATAAGGTCAAAATCTAAATGGTAATCTATTTGCTTTAATCAGTGTAATAAAATAGAAAACAAATGACATAAAAATAGCCATTTATCAAAATAATGGCCCGCAAATATATACTCTCTTAAGTTTCATGTCATCAGACGCAGAAGAAGAATCCTGCAAAGTTAACAACACATCACGGGTAAAGACTAAAGAGCTAATGGAGGTAGGCCCTCCCGTGATATTTGATCCAAATACCGCGAGGCACATCAAAAAAAATTTACCCAAGAAGAACTCGCTTTTGAAAAGATGCGGATTCCATTTTCTGCGACTCAAGTACATTCTTCCATACTAGAATTTGGAGCTGGCAAGAAGTTTGTTGAATGGGAACGGGACGTCTGTTCACTTGTCGGATATGATAGAGAAGAATGACACTAAGAAGTATGAAGATAAAATTTTTACTTTTAGGAAGGTGAGTTATGATGACTTTTTTCTATCCATCGTGAAATTGAACAAGCATCGTGGATTGGGCGTTGGTGATGAAATTGGCTATATTGGTATCCTGATTTATCAAATTCAGTTTTCAAATTATTTTCTAAGGTTCGTGATTCACAAATTAGGCCTGTATTTTTTCATTTGTACTTCTGATTAGAATATCTGGATTCTCAAAAAAAAATTAGGCTTTTCTGTACTTGTATTTGCAAGATAAAATTGGCTGACAGTTGTGTAATGATTCAAGAACTAAGACCAAAAAAGTTACTTGACCGTGTAAAAATATCTACATCGTCAATGGATATTAATTAAACCCCTATTTTTGTCCACATTCCATAAAATAACAATCTTGGAATTAATAGAAATGATGTTTCTATACATGCTATTGTATTCACAGCCAGTAGTAGAAGCCCAATGAAGTTTTCCGTTCAAAAATATACCCCAAACATTTAAAAATACCCCACTTGGAAGAAAACTATGATCAACAATTTTACAAGAATTAATCATAAGACTATATATTTTGACCTTAACTCGATTATATGACCTTTCATGTGTTAAATTAAACAGAATGGAAACTACCTAATAATCATAATGAAACTCACCATATATAAAACCAGAACGATAATGGGAAACATATCTTAGTCCAGTTTCAAAATCAGGCAATTTCTTGTACTTTCTAATCGATGGATTCCACGGAAATAGGTCTTTTTTCCCACTGGCAAGACAAGTTAGACAAATCAATCCATTCAACGAACCCAAAATTTTCAAAAGTTGATAAGCTTTTTCCATGGGAATATTCAAGTCATATATCTCTATAACAGAATCATAAAGTAAAGATCTAACAGAACAATTCATAAGATGATTGTACACGGGCTTAATAAACCCCCATCATAAGACTATGGTGAGTGTTTTCCTTGTTACTAATCGATAAACTGAGATGGGATTTAATAAATTTAGGGCTAGAGATTAAATTGAGCCAGTGTTTTGAAACAGACTTGTATTGCAAGAGGGATTTCACCGAAAGCCTTAAGAAAATTTCAGTGATGAGGTCAAGTGGAAGGCTAGAGATTGTTGAACTCGAGTCTTGCATTGAATTTTTTGAAAATTGAGATTGGTGTGTGAGCCTTACAAGTTTATCTCCCTTAGATTCCAATTTTTAAGGGTTCTGTTTTTGCATAAGGAGAGAATGGTTGCGGCTAAGGTATTATAAACCTCCAAAAACGACTCTTGTTGTTTTTCTTGAGCCGTCAATATGGGTCAACATAATCCATCTCGCGATTTGATAGGATTGGACTAAAATCATTGAATCAGACTTGCATTCGAGCATTTTTAACCTTGTTGGGTATTATTTTCCCTGAGTTTCTTACCATAAATAGGTTTTCCTTATAGGAAAATGTTTAGGATTGAATAGTCATTTTCTTGTAACAAAAGGTTTATGACTCTATAAATAGAGGCTTGTTCATTCTAACTTAATCAGCATTTACAATGTAGTCCGAGCGGTTTTGAGAGTTTTGGTTGGAGAGAGAATTTTTGGGACACAAGTGATAAGTTATCACTTTTGTGAACCTCCCATGTATTCCGAGTGAATTGGTTGAGGTTATTTCTTAGTATATTTTAGACTCTCATATTTATATAGTGGATCGCTCATATCCTTTGTGAAAGTAGGTCGATTGACCGAACCACGTTAAAGTTGTGTCTTATGACATATTTCTCATTTGTCTTTTTACTCATGGTCTATCGAGGTATTCTTTGCTAACTTCCGCATGTAACCTACTTATTTAGGTCTTAACACATGCTATCAGATCCAAGTTCAATGATGTAGTCAGGTTTGATGGAGCAAGGTCCAATGGTTCAATGATGGAGCAAGTTCAATGGTTTAATGATTCAATGGATGATTCAATTTAAAAATTGAGTTTTCATCTTGGTGGGTGTAGTTCTAGCTGCAACCTAATTGACAGTAATGAAGATTTTGTTAGAGAAATTGTTTCAAAGAGTCTCTCTTTGTTGAGACATAGATTTGGTGGAGGAGATTATAGAGAGGAGATGGAAGTTGATGAAGATTATGTGAAGAAGGTGGATAAATTTATTTTGTTAGAAATTCAGGCCACGGGGGAGATTTTTTAGGTATTAAGTGCCCGACCATAAATAGGTTTTCCTTTTAGGAAAATGTTTAGGATTGGCAAGTCCTTTTCTTGTAGGAAAAGGTTTAGGACTCTATAAATAGAGGCTTGTTCTTTCTAACTTAATCAACATTCACAATGTAGTACTAGGGGTTTTGAGAGTTTTGGTTGGGGAGAGAATGTGTGGGACACAAGTGATACGTTATCACTTATGTGAACCTCCCATGTATTCCGAGTGAATTGGTTGAAGTTATTTCTTTCTATTTTTTGTACTCTCATATTTATATAGTGGATTGCTCATCTCCTTTGTGGACGTAGGTCGATTGACCGATCCACGTTAAATCTTTGTGTCTTATGGTATATTTCTCATTTGTCTTCTTACTCATGGTCTATCAAAGTTTGATTTTCTAGCTTCCCGTGACATTTGCTTATTTCAATCCTTACAAGCCTAACCTGAGTAAGCTCGTTTATTTCCAAAGACCATATGGGTAGCCCGTCTAGGATGGGCTAGAAGGTATTGATAACTTATGTTCAGGATAGGAAAATAAATAAATAATAATTTTCTCTATTAGGTAAAAAATAGGAAAATAAATAAATAATACTTTTCTCTATTCCCACTCAAAGTTAGATTTGAAATTAAAACCTAATTTGTACTTTTATAAATAGATGAGTTAATGCCTCTCTGTTTTTCAGTGTGTTATTTTCTTGGCAATTGTATCATTCCACATTTTCTTCAATGTCTAATAAAAAGACTTTGCTTACCCTGTTGAAGGCCTACTTTTACGATTTCTTTCCATCAAAAGCTGAAGAAGAAGCTTCCAAAGTTAACAACACTCCAGGGTAGTGACTCGAGAACTAGTGGAGATAAGGGACTTATAGCCTGTCCCAAAAATTGATCTGGAAAACCCATGGAAGATCAAGAAAAAAATACCAGTGATGAGACTGTTGTAGGAATGCTGATGATTCCATTTATCCAGATGTTTGAGTACATTATTCTATACTGGACATTGGACATGGCCAAAATTTTGGAAAACGGATGCAGCATGTGTGTTAACGTGTGGATGTAACTGAGGAGAATATCCCTAAGAAATATGAAGGTGTAAATGTTTTCTTAATACACTGATGACTTTTATCTTTCGTGCATGGAATTGTTCAACGATTGCACATTGGGATTTGGTGATGAAATTGGGCTTTATTGGGATCCTAGATCTTTAAGTTTAATGTTCAAATTATTTTCTCATCGAGCTTAGTGAAAAGTTCCAAGAATGTAGGACCAAAAACAACATTCTATAAGTCTTTTGTTTAGTATTACTCTTCCATATAACTGTAATACCTATATATGATTCAGAAATTGGAATATTTGTGCTATGCAGTATGATGGTTCTTGAAGTTCCCAACAATCCCCTATTTGTACTAGTGTTTTTATTAGTGTTCTTTCGATATGAGAATATTGTAGTTCATGGGGTTTCATGAAATTTCACAAAGCCGTCATATTTAGTAGTTTTTATGTTCTGGAAAACCTTTTGTTTATACGTTCCTCTCCTAGAAAGGAGCTTAATGTGAGAAATAAGTTGATATACTCAATTAAAATTCCTAGAAATAAGGACCTAACATGACCTAATTAAGGACCCCATTTCGTGCACAAACTCAATACTATAAGATTAACCCTTAATGATCAGGGCTTGAATCTTTAAGTTGATGGATTCCGTACAGTGTTAGACCTATGATATTTCATAATAGCTACTGATTTAGGTGTGTTGCCAAAGCACATCGAGTTAAACGTCAAGAAGAGAAGGTGAAGACCAGAACTGCATCGAAAGATATAAGATTCTCATATGAATGTGATTTCTAAATTGGACAGAGATGTATTAACTAAGAAGAAACTGATTTGGCAACAATAAAGGGTCTAAACTCTTTCAATCATATGACTGAAATCTTTTGCATTAACTGCTCAATTGGATAATTGAAATTGTTGGCTGCTCAATTGTTTCTTAAAATCCTAGCTAATAACTAGATAGGCAAAAGAAAGATTAGTTAAAATTAGGCAACATGAGTTACTGGCTGCTTAACTGTTTTAAGAGACAATGCATAACCCACTAGACAAATGCCTGCATTTAGCGTAAATAACGGTTGTAAGTAATAAGCTCATCTTCTGGCAGTCAAAATTCTTATGTGCAGGATATAAGATCAAAACAAAAATGATGACATTACCATAGAATGCTCTTCTTGATCCATTTATGATGCCCTTCTAAGTTTAGCTAGTTCAGCGAACACATTCTCGAGGGGAACGCTCAGCTTGCTCTTTTTAGTCTGCAGTTTGGTCACAACATAAGTTAAACTAACAACAGTAGTCATATGACTAATATCTTAGATCTTTGTGTAGAAATGAACATAAACCATCTTCATCATCGAATGAAACAATTTAAGAAACAAATATGGTTTCCTCCTATCTTTTGTTAGTATTAACATAAATAGAAGGTTCTTTACGAAATTGATTATAGCTTTTATCGTCCTGTCTAGTCAAATTTAAAATACAATTAATAGCAGCAGTTGGAAGCATACTCAACTCCATGACAGGGAACAAGAGCAAACACTTCATCAACAGATTCAAAGAGAAATTTGCAATCATGCAGAACTGTATCCATACAACAATGAAATAGGAAATCATTACCTCACAAGTAAAAGATCAAAGTATTAACATGTTGAAATCTTTGATACCTCCCCATCACAAACACCATGCTTTTTAGAGGCCTGATCTGAGTTAAATGAAAATCACCACTAGAAAGTTTACGAGATACAATTATAACAAGAAATTCTCGTTTTTCTTTTAATAATAAATATAAAAGGTCTCAAGGATACTTGAGTATTTGGTTAACAACCTCGGGATTAATATAAAGATTATTCCTTTGTGAATATGCTAATCCCCTATCAAAACTGGTACCAAACAAAATCAGAGCCTAACTCTCATCACAAGAAGGAAGCAACAGAGACACGAAAAGTGCAGAAAGTCAAATATGCACTCTGTTAGATAGGTACCTTCACAGTTGGATCATCAAAAATTACCACCGTGTTCTCTTGGATTCATTTCAAAATATCAGCAGCTTCACATATAAATCAAGATATTTTTAGAATAAAAATTAGAATAGAATTGAAATTTAAGCAGTCTACTCATTTTGTAAGCCATTTGGTGCTTGATTTACCAATAGAAATGTTAGTTGACTGATTCAAAAGTTAAGTGTTGTTAGTGGCAGTACTTTTAGGACTCTTTAATGTTTCCAGTTTACTAGCTCTAGGAGTCCTAATTAGTTTATGTTAGTCAGTTAGTAGGACATGGGTTGGTGCTAAACTAGCGCCCTGTTATTTCTCTAGGTTTGTTGCTTTCCAAGTATTATTTAAAATTTGTATCGCTATTTTCTAAAGCATAAGAAAAGATTAAGTTTTTCTCTCTGTTTCTTAATATCTAATTGGAGTAGTGGTTCATCTCTTTTGCCAAAATTCTTGGTATCAGAGCTTTACTCCAGGTTAATATCCAACCTTTCCTCAAGGAGAAATTGGTATATTAAGAGAGAAAAATAGTGAAATATTGAGACGTTTTTTTTAAAACATAAAAATCAGACAATTTCCATGGCAAGAAACGGGACAACAGCTTCACCGCAACCCATAATTCCAATTTTTAGAGGGAAAATTATCAGTTTTGGAGTCTAAAAATGAAGACTCTTTTCAAGTTTCAAGTACAGCCGGACCTATGGACCGTAGCTCAGACCATGGGATGTGGTCCTGGTCCGTGGATCAAGACCCAAGAACGCCTCCTCTAAAGTTGATCGATAGCCTAACAGGATGGGCCGTTAGTCGATCGAAGGTTCGTCGGTCAGGCCCGTCGATTGGCCATGACAGTTATAAGGAAAGGGTCATTTGGTCTTTTCCCATATGCATTGGACACCTAAACTACATCGTTTTGGTTAGTTTTAGCCTAGTAACTTAATCAGACTTTACCCTAAGCTATTCATTCACTAAAAACTCAGAAAAACTTAGAGCAAAAGGGAGAAAAGCATCAACCAAACCCTCTCCAAGAAAGTAACAAGTTCCTTTAGTTCCTTCCCCGAAATCGAAAGATTTCTCCCTGGAATTCGTCACCAGGTATGTGGGATTTCACTACTGGGTTCCTTTCACCCATTAGGTCCCTAGAATTCAGTCAGACTCTTGATTCCCTTAATATTGTTAGACCTAGGGTTTCTTGAACTTTAGAGAATTGTTGTGATTTAATTGCTAGAATATTCCTAATCATACTTTCATGTCGTTGTAACATTGTTGCTTAGTTCCTTGCATGAAATTTAGAACCCTAGTTGTGTAGATTCGTTTAGTTCATGAATCACACTTGCTAGGTCAATTTATAGAGATATGTATGCCTCAGTTTCAAATGTTTCATTATTAGTACTTAATGTTGCATTTTCAGTTAGCATGTCAGAATCTTAAGATATCCAGTTTAATTCAGTTATGTTGTATTGTACACACTCTAGTTTGGGGGTAGGCTTAATACCGAGTTGGACTAGGGTCAGTCACCCTTATAGTCTATGAACTATGTGGCCCCTAGATTAAATCCCCTCTGTAGGCATCATATTTAGCGATCACGCTAGTCAAGCCTTTATACCCCGGCAAGGTATATTAGGTCCTCTCGATGGGGTGTATACATTGGACTCCACGTTTAGCTCACATTGTTTTATGTAAGTTATTAGTAGCTCCCACAGTCAGATTCTAGTACATTGTCCAGGTTACCAATTACATTTCAGTATATAGTTTCAACATGTTATGTACTTGGTCATTACATTCAGTTTAGTTCATGTTCAGTATTTCACAGTACCTTTGTCATGTTCATCTTATATCATTGCTTAGTGTGTGTTTTTCAGTTATGTATATTGTTCAGCTTTATCCTATCATGCATGCACAGTACCTTTCAAGAATTGACGCATACTCTGCACTACATCTTCTCATTATGTAGGTTCAGGTTCTCAACATTCAAATCATTGCATAGATCGGTTCCCGATCTCCAATTCAGAAGTATCTGTGGTGAGTCCTCATTCTTCGAGGGTGATAGACATGTTTTCTTCTACTTTCAGTCTTTCAGTTTCAGTTTTGCTAAAGTTAGCTGGGGGCATATCCCAGCATCTCTAGTCAGTTTGAGGGTTTTATTCAGACATAGTTAGATTCCGGTTTGATCTTTCATTTGTTAATTGAACTCTTAGTACATTTTATATCTTCAGACTTAGATTGGGTATCCCCCATCATTTCAGTTTATCTGATGATTTAAAGCTTCCGCACAGTATTTCTCATATCAGTAAATCTTTAAGTATGCTTATGATTGTCAGTTAAGGGTTAGGTTAGGGTCACTCGTTATCCTAGGTCTCGTGTTACATTAAGGTGGTAGCCTCGGGGCGTGACAAACTTGGTATCAGATCAATAGGTTTAAGAATCCTAGAAAGTCTGAAAATTCACACTAAGTAGAGTCCCTTTCATGAGTGTGAAGCGCGCCACACCTATGAGGGGGAGGCAACAAAGTGTTTTAGGAAAAACATCACTTTCTTGTTATTCTTATCGTGCATGGGTATGATTTCCTTTCTAACTCGATGTTATGCATTTCAGATCATGCCTCCTTGTAGAGCTTACGCAAGGAATTCTAATGCCTACAATGATGATGCAATTCCTTCAGTTCCATACCATGAGGTTTCAAATGCAGAGTTTTGGAATGTTATTCAGCTTTTGGATCAGACTGTAACCAACCAGAACAATTAGCAGAGTGAATAATGTGCCGATGGAAGGTAGCTGCATTCAGCATAAAAGAAAAGAAATTGACATCCGACAGCTCCATGTCCAGGTTCAGTTCCTGCAAATGCTAGTGGTGGATTAGTGGCAGCTAGGGTCCGTGATGCTGTTAGGATGAATCCACCTGAGTTTCTAGGTTCACAAGTTGGTGAGGACCCCCCAAAACATTATTGATGAGGTCAAAAAGATCTTTGGAGTGATGCAAGTGACTGGAAATGATAGGGTAGAGTAGGTGTCCTACCAGCTCAAGGATGTAGCTCACATTTGGTTCACTCAATGGAAGGAAAAGAGGGGTGAGAATGCGGCTCCTATGACTTGGTAGTGTTTTTCCAAAGCTTTTCTGGACAAGTTCTTTCTAGGAGAGTTGAGACAGGCAAAAGCTCAGGAGTTCTTAAATTTGAGGCAAGGTTCTATGTCAGTCCAAGAGTACGGACTTAAGTTCACCAGCTCTCCAGGTATGCTCCACATATGGTTGCTGATCCCAAGGCGCAGATGAGTAAGTTCCTATTTAGAGTATCTGACTTGGTGAAGACAGAGTGCAAAAATGTGACGTTATTAGAGGATATGAATATTTCTAGGCTTATGACTCATAGTGAGCAGGTTGAGGGGGATAAGGTTAGAGAACAAGCTAAGAAAAACAAAAAGGCTAGGATAGAAATCGTTCACAGTTTCAACAAAGGTCTTCAGCTCCAGCACCTTCATCATCTAGTGATCCATCGCCCAGGTTTCGACAGGATCAGAAAGGTAGGGCATCAGGCTCTAAGTCTCAGAGGAATTTTTCAAGTACCAGAACCTACCCAACTTGTCCAAAGTGTGGTAATAACCATCTGAGCGAGTGTATTGCAGGCAAGGATGGATGTTTTGGGTGTGGTCAGTTGGTCACAGCTTAAGGGATTGCCCTTCTTCTAAATAGGGACAATGAGCTAACAATAGTAAGGCTCAGTCTACACCTTTAGAAGCACTGACAGGTCACTCAACTCAACAGGGTACTTCATCTAGTACAGGTGGCGGTCAGTGCCAGAACAGGTTGTATGCTCTCCAGGCTCGCCAGGACTAGGAAGATTCTCCTGATGTGGTCACTGGTACATTATGAGTCTTTCACTTATATGTTTATGCTTTGTTAGATATAAGGGCTACTCTTTCCTTTGTAATTCCATATATAGTTGTAAACTTCGATATTAGTCCATAAACTCTTTCAAAACCCTTCTCAGTCTCTACTCCAATCGGTGACCCAGTTATAGTTAGACGGGTATACATAAATTTCCATGTCACGGTCTTTATAAAAGTCACCTCAACAGATCTTGTAGAGTTATAAATGGTACACTTTGATATCATTCTAGGCATGGATTGGTTACATTCATGTTATGCTTCAGTCGATTGTAGAACTAGGATCGTTCGTCTTCAGTTTCCAAGCGAACTGGTCTTAGAATGGAAAGGTAGTAGCTCAGTGCCTATGGATCAATTCATTTCCTACCTTAAGGCCAGAGATATTATCTCTAAGGGTATCTTAATCATCTAGTTTGGGTTAAGGATTCAAGCTCTGAAACCCCAACTGTTGAGTCAGTCCCAGTAGTAAATGAGTTTCTAGAAGTGGTTCTGGAAGATCATCTCGGAGTTTCTCCCAAAAGGGAAATCAACTTCGGAATTGATCTCCTTCCTGATATCAAGCCTATTTCTATTCCTCCTTATAAAAAATGGCTTAAGATGAGTTTAAGGAATTGAAAGACCTTCTAGATAAGGGCTTCATCAAACCCAATATTTCCCCATGGGGTGCACTAGTGTTGTTTGTGAAAAATAAATATGGTTCTCTCATGATGTGCATTGACTATCGGCAATTGAACAAAGTCACAATCAAGAATAAATACCCTATCCCTAGGATAGATGACTTTTGTGACCAACTTCAGGGTTCTAGTCATTTTTCGAAGATAGACCACAAATCCAATTATCATCAGCTCAGAGTCAGAAATAGTGATATTCCGAAAATAGCCTTCAGAACTCGGTATGGTCATTATGAATTTGTAGTTATGTCTTTTGAATTAACCAATGCTCATGCATCTTTTATGGATTTAATGAACAGGGTGTTCAAGCAGTACTTGGACTTGTTCGTTGTCGTCTTTATTGATGATATCCTCATTTACTCTAGAAATGAGTAAGAACATGCGACTCATTTGAGGGTTGTCCGGAACACTCTCAAAGATCGCCAGTTATTCGCTAAGTTTAGAAAATGTGAGTTTTGGTTGCAATATGTTGCTTTCCTTGGGCATATAGCATCTAGAAAATGGATCCGAGTGGATTCTTAGAAAATAGAGGCGGTGAAGCAATGGCCCAGACCTACCTCTTTCATAGATATCAGAAGTTTCTTAGGTTTGGCTGGTTATTATAGCAGGTTCGTGGAAGGATTTTGATCCATAACTTCTCCATTGACTAAGTTAACTCAGAAAAAGATTAAGTTTCAGTAGTTAGATGAGTGTGAGAAAAGATTCTTAGAACTGAAAATAGGTTGTCTACAACTACTGGTTTGACTCTACCAGAGGGTTCAGACGGTTATGTGATCTATTGTGATTCATCTAGAGTCGGCCTAGGTTGTTTGTTGATGCAGTGAGGAAAGGTTATAGCTTATGCTTCTAGAAAACTTAAGGTGCATGAGAAGAACTATTTGACTCATGACCTCGAGGTTGCAGCCGTAGTATTTGCCATAAAGATTTGGAGACATTACTTGTATGGTGATCACACAGATGTGTTCACAGACCATAAGAGCCCTCAGTATGTGTTCACCCAGAAAGAGTTGAATCTTCACCAGAGGAGATGGCTTGAATTCCTCAGAGACTATGATATGAATGTGCTTTACCATCCGGGTAAGACCAATGTAGTAATTGATGCTCTTAGCATACTATCTATGGGTAGTGTGGCAAATGTTGAAGAAGAAAGGAAATAACTATTAAAACATGTTCACCGGCTTGCTCGCCTAGGAGTTCACCTTATGAACATATCAGTTAGTGGTGTAACACTCCAGAAGGAGTCAGAATCTTCATTGGTAGCAGAGGTTAAGGAGAAACAAGACAATGATCCTATATTACTTCAATTGAAGTGTGAAGTTCATCAGCAGAAAGTTGAAGTTTTCTCCCAAGGGGGAGATGGCGTGCTTCGCTACCAGGGTGATTTATGTGTTCCTAAGATGGGTGAGTTGAGATAATAGATCCTTACAGAAGCCCATAACTCCAAGTATTCTATTCATCCAGGTGCCACTAAGATGTACCGTGATCTACGGGAAGTCTTTTGGTGGAATGTCATGAAAAGGGATATAGCAGATTTTATGACTAAGTGCCCTAATTGTATGCAGGTGAAGGCCGAACATCAAAAACCATGAGGTATGACTCAAGAGATAAACATTCCTACATGGAAGTGGGAATTGATAAACATGGATTTTATCACAGGTTTACCTCGTACTCGTAGAAAATATGACTCATTTAGGTGATAATAGATAGAGTTACTAAGTCCGCTCACCTTTTGGGTGTTAAGACTACAGATTCGGTGAAAGTCTACGACAAGCTTTACATTAATGAGATAGTCGGGTTTCATGGGGTTCCTTTGTCTATAATGTCAGATAGAGGTCCTCAGTTTACCTCTCATTTCTAGAAGTCATTTCAGAAGGGTCTTGGTACCCAGATAAATCTTAGGACTTCATCCACGGACGGATGGTCAGGCAGAGCATACCATTCAGACCCTAGAGGCATATTGAGAGCTTGTGTGATCGACTTCAAGGATAGTTGGGATGAGCACCTACCTCTCATAGAGTTCACCTACAATAATAGCTACCATTCTAGTATTCAGATGGCCCTTTACGAGGCATTGTATCGGCATAGATGTAGATCTCCAGTTTGTTGGTTTGAAGTGGGTGAAACAACCTTGATAGGGCCAGATTCGGTTCATGATGCTATGGAAAAAGTTTAGCTCATCATGGACAGACTTAAGACAGCCCAGAGTAGTCAGAAGTCCTATACAAATGTAAGGAGAAGGGACTTAGAATTTGAGGTTGATGATTGGATTTTCCTAAAAGTTTCGCCTATGAAAGGGGTGATGAGATTTGGGAAGAAAGGGAAGCTTAGTCCTAGAGATATGTGGGTACTTACAAAATCTTGAAAGGGGTTGGTAAAGTGGCTAATGAGTTAGAATAGCCAGTAGAATTAGCAACGGTCTATCCAGTTTTTCACATTTTGAAGAAATGTGTGGGTGATCCAGCATCTATAGTACCATTAGAAAGTGTGGTTGTGAAGGATAGTCTCCCTAATAAAGATGTGCTAATTGAAATTCTTGATCGTCAAGTTCGAAGGTTGAGAAACAAAGAAGTCTCTTCAGTTAAGATTTTGTGGAGGAGTCAGTATGTAGAGGGAGCTACTTGGGAAGCACAAGCAGCCATGAAGGTCAAGTATCCTCATCTCTTTCCTTCTGATTCCATTCCAGCTTGAGCTAATAGTTCCTCTCTAGTCTTTCAATTACTCTTGCATAAATTCAGTCTTAGTATCATATTCCTTCAATTATACTTGCATTTTCAACGTATTTGCATGTTCATTGAACTTAGTTCAATCGGATTTCAGTTTCCAGTACTTAGTGGTACGGATTGCACCTCATTCCCTCAATATTTAGCTAGTTTAGTCTTTATTTGAGGATGAATGTTCCCCATGATGAGTTAATATAACACCCCGTATGCTAGAAAGACCAAAATTATAGAGTTTCAGAAGTTGCAGGTGCCATTAATGGGGCCACCTACGGATCATAGGTGGGGTCCACGGTTGGCCACCTATAGCTCCCTCCCCAGAAACCTAGAAAATTCAACTAAGGGTCTACTCACGGCTTGAACTACGGACCGTAGGTCAGACCACGGGCCGTGGTCCTGGTCCGTGGATCAAGTCCCCAAGAACCACTCCTCTGAAGTTGATCAACAGACTCACAGGATGGGTCATCAATTGATCAACAGTTTGTTGGTCAGGCTCATCGATTGGCCCCAATAGTTTAAGGTCGGGGTCATTTGGTCTTTTCCCCTATGTGTTGGACACCTAAAATAAGTCGTTTAACCCCTAAACTACGTCATTTTGGTTAGTTTTAGCCTAGTGACTTATCAAACTTTAACCTAAGCAATTCATTCACCAAAACCTCAGAAAAACTTAGAGCAAAAAGGAGAAAAGCATCGACCAAAACCTCTCTAAGAACAAAGCAAGTTTCCTTTAGTTCTAGCCCCGAAATCAAAAGACTTTTCCGTGTTATTTATCACTAGGTATGTGGGATTTCACTAGTGGGTTTCTTTCACCCATTAGTTCCCTAGAATTCAGTCAGACTCTTGATTCCCTTCATATTGTTAGACCTAGGGTTTTTTGACATTAGAGAATTGTTTTGATTTAGTTGCTAGAATATTACTAATCAGATTTTCATGTTGTTTAACATTATTGCTTAGTTCCTTGCATGATATTCAAAACCCTAGTTCTGTAGATTCGTTTAGTTCATGAATTACACTTGCTAGGTTAGTTTATAAAGATATGCATGCCTTAGTTTCAAATATTTCATTATCAGTACTTAATGTTGCATTTTCAGTTAGCATGTCAGAATCTTGAGCTCTCTAGTTTAATTCAGTTATGTTATATTATACACATTCTAGTTGGGAGTATGATTAATAGCGAGTTAGACTAGGGTCAGTCACTCTCATAGTCCCAGAACTACGTGCCCTCATAGGTTAAGTCCCCTTTGTGGACATCATATTTAGTGATCACACCAGTCATGCCTTTATACCCATGGTAAGGTATATTGGGTCCTCTCTATGGGGCGTATACATCAGGCTCCACGTTTAGCTTACGTGGTTTTATGTCGATTATTAGTAGCTCCCACAGTCAGGTTCTAGTGCATTGACCAGGTTACCAGTTATATTTCAGTATACAGTTTCAACATGCTATGTACTTGGTCTTTCCATTCAGTATGGTTCATGTTTTGTGTATCTCAATACCTTAATCATGTTCATCTTATATCATTGCTCAGTGTGTGATGTTCAGTTATGTATATTGTTCAACTTTATCCTATCATGCATGCTCAACACCTTTCAAGTACTGGTGCATACTCTGTGCTACATCTTCTCGTGATGTAGATTCAGGTCCTCATCATTCATATCACACATAGATTTGTTCCCGATCTTTAGTTAAGCAGTATCAGTGGTGAGTCCTCATTCTTCGAGGATGATAGACATGTTTTCTTATACTTTCAGTCTTTCAGTTTTGCTAAAGTTAGCTGGGGGCATGTCTCTGCATCTTTAGTCAGTTAGGGGCTTTTATTCAGACATAGTTAGATTCAGTGTTAGATTCATTTTTGATATTTCAGATGTTAATTGAACTCTTAATACAGTTTATATCATCATACTTAGATTGGTTATCCCCTATCATTTTAGTTTATCTTATGATTTAAAGCTTCCACACAGTATTTCTTATTTTAGTAAATCCTTAAGTATGCTTATGATATGCCAGTTCAGGGTTAGCTTGGGGTCACTCGTGATCCTAGATCCCGTGTTACGTCAAGGGGGTAGGCTTGGGGCGTGACAACTTTGGAGATGATAAGGTAATTATGTTTAATTGCAAACTCTCCGACATGATTTTGAAACACTGCTCATGAATGGAAATGAATTTATGCAAGGATATTTGCTTAGAACATCTGCTATTATTAATAGAATGAGATCCTATGGTGAGAAAATTGATAGTAATATTGTTGTGTCTAAATTGTTGAGAAGATTAACCACCAAATTTGAGCATGTTTTTACTGCATTTGAGGAATCTAAGGACCTATCTACCTATTCTTTTGGTGAATTAATGAGTTCCTTGCTGGCTCATAAAGATAAGCTAAATAGGTCCCGTATGAAAGTTCAAGAGAAGGAATTACAGGTTAAGGGGGAGTTTTCCTACAAGGGAAAAGCAGAAAACTCCGCAGGATGAGGATATGCCAGAGGCAATTTCCGTGGTCAGGGTCGTAGTGGCAATGACAGAAGTAGAAACTTAATAGGTGAATTCTTTCTGTACAAGAGCAATATTAAATGTCGATACTGTAAGAAATTTGTCCATGAAGAAGTTTATTGTTGGATGAACCAGAAAGATGAGAAAAAGGAAGCCAATTTTACTCAAAATGTGGAAGAAAAAATAAGTTGTTAATGGCTAGTTCACAAATAACTTAATGTGTGAATGTTGTGTGGTTCATTGATAGCGGATACTCAAATCACATGTCATGTTTAAAATCTCTATTTTGAGATCTTGATTAGTCCCAGAAAAGTGGGGTGCGACTAGGAGATGACAAACAAGTGCACGTTGAAGGGAAAGGTACAATTGTGACAAAAGATATCCAAGGCAATGTGAAGCTTTTATATGATGTGCAATATGTCCCTAATTTGGCTCATAATCTATTAAGTGTTGGCCAATTGATGACCACTGGCTACTCAATTGTTTTTTATGATAATGCATGTGAAATTAAGGAAAAAAAATCTGGACGCACGATAGCTCGTGTGCCTATGACAAAATATGTGTTTCCTCTTGATATTTCAATTGTTGGTAATAATGCCTTAGTTGTTAAAGGACAGAATGAGACTGATTTGTGGCACTTACGTTATGGACATTTGAATGTTAATGGGTTGAAACTTTTGGTTCAAAAAGATGTGGTTATTGGCTTGCCAAAAATCAATGAACTTGACTTGTGTGAAGGATGTATCTATTGGAAGCAAACTAGGAATTCGTTTCAGTGGGAAAATCATGGAGGACTACAACTTGCCTTGAACTTATACATGTTGATTTGTGCGGGTCAATGAAAATGCAATTCCTTGGTGGAATTCAATATTATTTATGTTTACTGTTGATTACAACCGCTTTAGTTGGGTTTATTTCTTGAAATTCAAGTCTGAAACCTTTGAGAATTTCAAGAAATTTAAGACATTTGTAGAGAATCAAAGTGGTAACAAGATAAAATCACTCTGTATCGATAGAGGTGGTGAATTCTTGTCTAATGGTTTTAATTTGTTCTATGATTAGAATGTAATTCATAGGGAAATTTCAGCGCCATAAACATTGGAGCAGAATGATGTGGCCAAGCAGAAGAAAAAGATGGTCATGGAAATGGCTCAAAGATCACTGAAAGCAAAGGGTCTACTAGATTATTTTTTGTCACGACCCGAGTCTATACCCTAGACGTGGCTGGCAGTCAAGAACCATTGTTGGTCCCCAAGCGAACCCTCATTCTGGCTGATTATAAGTGGAAGACTAACTCAAGCATACAAAATCTTAAAAACTAAATATAATTCATGAAACTCAAATACAAGCTTTAACTCAGATGATTTACTCTGAATATAAATAGAATATTCAACTAGCCAACAATAGGAAACTCAATTCTTTAAAACATTTAATAAGATAAATGAAACAGACTTCTCAAACTCTACTGTCTATCTATGAAGCCTCTAACTGAAAAATATGGAAGCCGGGACAAGACCCATGACATCCTAACAACTGTTATAACTTAAAATACAAGTGCAACCCTCCGAAAACAAGGAGGCTCACCATAGCTAACTCGAATTGCATGCGGTATCAACGAAACACCTGTTGATGATCTTGAGTATTTGTATCTGCATCATGAAATGATGCAGGCCAAATGGCTCAGTACATGGAATGTACGAGCATGTAAGGGGAATTCTAAAGCATAACATATGTTTGAACTTGATAAAAAGGAAACATACTTACCTCTTCTAAACTCACTCAACTAACTCAACTCAAGAACAAGATACTCAACTCAAAGATAAAATATTCAACTTAGTGAAATAATGCTCAACTCAATAATAAGACACTCGACTCTTGGTACTCAAACTCTGGATACTCAACTCAATATAAAGTAACAATAAGAGATGCAATATACGGAAAGCTTTTAAAATAGTAGAAAACAACTCAATGTATTTAAAAAATACAATATACTCAGTTTGTATGCAAGGATACAATATAAACTTTGTTTGTCTATGAAAATACAAGTAAACTCAGGTATATAAAAATACAAATATCTCTGTGGGATTTTCTCTAACCGACAACCATCACTTATGAGCTATGTGCTGATACAACATTTTGCCTCACGCTTCCAGGGCCGTCATATACCTTGCCAGGGTTATAAAACCTAAATACAAACTGGATCCACTAGTCTATGCTAAAAAAACACTAAGGAATCATCTAAAAAGTATGACCCTTTTCTACCCACGTTTGCTATATGGTTTATAGGGGCTGTGAGTTGTCTGAATTTTCCCCCATATCGGTGCTCAACACTACTCCCAAAATATAACTAGCTCATATGTTTAAAAACATAACTCTTTATGTGGTTTGAAATAATTACTCAAAAACTACCCCAAAGCCTCTCTAGGAAATCAGTGTTTCCTCTCTTACTTAGATGTGAAAGCATTTACTCTTTACTGAAACATTAGCTCAAAGGCTCTGTTGGAAATCAATATTTTCTTTATTTTTTAAATGTGAAAATATTTACTCTTTGGGAATACATAACTCCTATAAACTCTTTTGAAGAAAATGAACTTCATTCGTTACTCTTTACTCAACTCAAAACTCAAGTCTTAAAACAAGTTTAAAGCATTTGTAAAAGACTTCTTAAAATAGGGTTCATGCCGAATTATGGATGTGAATGAGTAAATTCAACGTTTTCAATAACCATAGATAGAACTCAATACTTGGAAATCAAGAACTTTAATGATACTACTCATTTCAAGAATGTTCAACTCAGAGGGTTCATGCAGAATTATGAGCATGAACTACTCAACTCAAGGAATCAAAGATACTTCTCATCTCAAGACTGATCGACTTATAGGGTTCATGCAGAGTTATGGGCATGAACTACTCAACTCAAGGACTTCATGAGTAACATGTAATAGTCCAATGATTAGGAATATAATCTCAAAAGGATTATGAACTCAATACTCAATACTTAGAACTTGAAGATACTACTCCTCTAAAAGTTAATCAACTTATGGAGTTCACGCAGAATTTATGAGCATGAACGACTTGACTCGAGGGTCTACATAACAAAATGGAACTCATGTATACAACTCTTACCATTCTCATACTTACTTTCTCAAAACTTAGTTCAAATCGATGGTTGATCTTAAAGGATTCACAATTGAACTCAATAGCCTTCTTGAACTATACTGTTAACTCTCTCTTGAATGTGAATTATGAATTCAAGAGTTGTGGTTCATGATATGAAGGATCTTTTAATGATAAAGTAGACTCTTGACTACATTCTCCCCATTCTCATACTCACTTACCCGAGTCTTGAAACAATTTATTAGAAATTGTAGAAGACTCCTCAAAAAGACTCACAGGGACTTTCTCAAAATGTTCGAAAGAACTCTCGAGACTTAATTCTTAACTCTTCCTTGAATTTGAATTATGAATTCAAGGTTATGATTCATGTTATGAATGATATCTAGGTGTTTAGAAGTATCTTAGAGTAGTTAGAATTGAAAAGGGGTGAAGGTACACCTTTAAAATACTCAAAAGAAGCAACCGACTGCAAACTGGATGGGGCAGGCGACCCTGGCGTGGGGCGGCAGCCCCTAAACTACAGAACATAATTTGGGGCGCACTGGCTGGCGCGGCGCGCTAGGCATCAACCAAGAAAACCCAAAGAATTTCTTTGCTCGTTTTCTCACCCTAACTCGTCTAGAATTGAATGGTTTCTTCCCCCAATCACTTGGATTTGATTACTCAACATAAGTACACTCTAATCCACTCAATATAGCACTCAAAACAATCACTTTCATATCAAGAATTCATCAAAACACCAATAAAAACAAGATTTAGAATGAACATCAAGAACACTTATCAAGAACTCATCAATAACTCTAATCTTTCATCTTCAAGAATGAAATTGCACTGAAATTAACATGATTGGCGTGTGAGTGAACAAACCAAATACTATAGAAACTTACATACCTCTTAGGGATTAAATCCATGGCGAAAATCCGCAACAAAACTCAAGAACCTCGACGAATGCCTTGATCATTTCTCTTTTCTCCTCTTTTCTCTTCTTTTCTTCTTGAACTCTCAACTAAAACCCTAGGCGTATATTAGGATTATAAAAATGAACCTAATCATATTAGACCCTAAAAAATTACTAAAAACAAATTAAATCTGATTGGGTAAGGAAAAGACCAAAATACCCCTTACTTTTTTCGAATAACTTTAAATAGGCATATCTCACTCATTCGACCTCAAAACTTAGAGAACTCAGTGGCGTTGGAAATATAATTCAAAGATCTTTCACTTTCCATCTCAGCGCACACCTAGATCATCTTGTACTATGAGTTATGGTCATTTGAAGTTGACTCAAATCTTAAAGGAACTTAGGAATGACTTCAATGAACTCTCCTTAGTTCTTCTTGAAACTCAAAGTACTACATCTAGTGACCTTAACACCTAAGAAAATTTTAAATTCCTCGGTAAGATCCTACTCAGAACGAAGGATAGTTCGAGTCTTAGCTCAAAAAAATTCCAGGGTGTTACAATTTTTGGGGAGAAGTTGTTGCTACTGTTGTTTAGCTTTTGAATATCTCACCAACAAAGGTTGTTTGGAACACAACATCTCTTGAAGATTGGAATGAAAAGAAGCCTCGAGTAAGCCACTTAAGAATCTTTGGTTTAATAGCATATGCTTTGGTTAATTTTCACTCTAAGCTTGATGAAAAATCTAGAAAATGCATTTTTGTTGGCTATAGTCTTCAATCCAAAGAATATCATCTACATAATCAGATAAGTAGAAAAGTAATAAAAAATAGAAATGTTGTGTTTAATGAGGATGCAAGTTGGAACTTTAATTCTGGGAACATGATATCTAATATCCAATTGCTATCTACTGATGAAGAACATGCAGTAGATTCTGGAAATTCACCCAATTATTTTCCTGTAAGTTCATGTGTAAGCTCATCAATTGCAGCATCAACAACTTTTGCACCTGATGAGTCTTCTGTTGAGCCGATTCCACTTAGAAGATCAACAAGGGAAAATAAATTGAATCCTAAGGACTGTAATAGTGTAAATACTTCTTGTCAATTTGTTTTGCTTGATTCAGATCCTGTTTGATATGAAGAAATAATTGAACAATCTGAATTGAAGAATGCTATGACTGAAGATATGCAAGTAATTGGAAGAAACTCTATATTGGAGATAGTTGATGCACATGAAGGAAAGAATGAAATAGGGCTCAAATGGGTGTTTCGAACATATTACAATGCTCATGGGAGCATTCAAAAGCATAAAGCTCAGTTCGTGGAAAAAGGATATTCACAACAACAAGGTATAGATTTTGAAGAAACTTTTTCTCCTGTTGCATGATTTGGAACAGTGAGAGTTGTTTTGGCTTTGGCTGCGCAATTATGTTGCTCGTGTATAAATTTGATGTGAAGTCCACTTTTTTGAATGGTGATCTGGAAGAAGAGGTTTATGTTTCACAACCTCAGGTCTTTGTTATTAATGGCAATGAGAGCAAAGTCTACAAGTTAGAAAAGCTCTTTACGGGCTAAAGAAAGCTCCACGTGCGTGGTATAGTAAAATTGATCATTCTTTCAGGATAGCAGATTCACAAGAAGTAAAAATGAGCCCACTTTGTACTTGAAGAAACAAGGTAATGGAGAATTTTTTGTGGTTTGTCTCTATGTTGATGAAATGATTTACTGTGGTTCCTTAAAATTTTTAGTTAATGATTTCAAGTCTAGTATGATAAGAAACTTTGACATGTCTAACTTGGGCTTACTGAAATATTTCTTGGGGCTTGAGGTGATCCAAGATAAAGATGGAATTTTTATTTCTCAAAAGAAATAAGCAAAGGATCTTTTGAAAAATTTCCATATGATGAAATGTGAAGCAGCAGCTACACCAATGAATATCAATGAAATGTTGCAACGTGCAGATAGAACTGAAAAAGCAAGTACAAAATTGTTTAGAAGTTTAGTTAGTGGCTTGAATTATCTAATGCACACTAGACTTGACAATGTATTTTCTGTTAGTGTTGTGTTCAGATTATTGCAAAGCCCCACAAAGAAACATTTTTGTGTTGTGAAACGAATTCTTCGTTATGTGGCTGAAACAACAGACTTTGGTATCTGGTATTCTAAAGTACCAAATTTCAGATTGGTTGGCTCTACTGACAGTGATTATGCAGGCTGCTTGGATGACCAAAAAAGCACTTCCGGAAGTTGTTTCAACTTTGGTTCCGGAGCTGTGACATGGAGTTCACTGAAGTAGGAGACACTGGCTTTGTCGACATCTGATGCAGATTATACAACAAGAAGTTTAGCAGCACGACAATTTTTATGGCTCCGGAAACTACTTAAAGATTTTAGTTACGAGCAAAAGGAGTCTACTGAGATTTTTTCTGATAGAAAATCAGCAATTGCTTTGGTTAAGAATCCCTCTTTTTATAGGAGAACTTAGCACATTGATGTGCAATATCACTTTATCTGAACTTTGGTAGCTGATAGAAGAATAGTGCTAAAATTCTGCAGCACAAACGACCAAGTAGCAGATATATTTACGAACTCTTTTCCTAAGGTTAAGCGTGAATATTTCAGGTTGAAGTTGGGAGTGTATGAATTTGAATCAAGGGGAAGTGTTAGTTGACTCATTCAAAACATAAGTGCTATTTGTGGCAGTACTCTTAGGAGTCTTTAATATTCCCAGTTTACAAGCTCCAGGAGTCCTAATTAGTTTATGTTAGTCAGTTAGTAGGTCATGCGTTAGTGCTAAACTAGTGCCCTATTATTTCTCTAGGTTTGTTGCTTCCCAAGTACTATTTAAAACTTGTATCGTTATTTTCTGAAGCATAATAAAAGATTATGTTTTTCTCTCTGTTTCTTAATATCTTATTCGAGTAGTTGTTCATCTCTTTTGCCAATAAGAAAGAGACAGATGATCATCAAATGACGCACAAAAATTTCATTTACCTACATCAGCATGATCGCGTTGACGTTCGTGTGATTTCAATTCATCAAACAATTTAACAGTTATTTCTTCTATATTTTTGAAGCCATAGGAATTTGTTGTTTCACTTGATGAAGAGAGCAGAACACAAACATTTGCTCCGAACAGAGTTGAAAGCTTATCCACTTTTTTTGAACAACGAGGTAATTTTTCCTTTGCGAGAAAGTAGCAGTGCACACTTCTTCTGAATCAATCAACTCCATTTCAATCTTTTGCTTACCCCTGCTAGTCCTTTTTTCCATTGCTAAAGAAAATAGTTAAAGAAGAAAATTAGAAGTTGTTTTGGTTGAATAAGCCTGAATACCTGAACAACTTCGAGAGGAACGCAAGGGTAATTTATAGTAGGTGCAAGAGTCTATTTGTCACTTGTATTGTGATATTATTTAATGTTTCATATTATGGGTCTATTTTTTATGTGTATAGTCACATTATTTAATGTTTTTATATTATGAATCTATTTTTCATGTGTATTATCACATTATTTCATATTTTTGTACTGTAAGTCTATCTATCATGAGTATTTTCACGTTAATTTAATATTTTAATACTATGTGAATCTGTTACTAGATTTACATATATATTATTATATTGGGAAGACAGACTTGAAACAACATAAAGTTATCTATGTGTGATCTATATGTCATTGGTTTGAGCCATGGAAGAAGTCACTAATGCTTGCACTAGATTCAAAATTAATCCAAATGGTTCTTTCGCGAGACTTAAAGCCAGACTTGTGGCAAAAGACTATGCTCAGACTTATGGGATGGATTACTCCGACACTTTCTCTCCGGTAGCCAAGCTCACCTTTGTCCACTTGTTTATTTCATTGACTGCTTCTCAAGATTGGCCTTTACATTAGTTGGATAGCAAGAATGTGTTTATTCACGATAATCTCCGTGAAGAGGTATATATATGGAACAACCACCTGGAGTTGTTGATCAGTGGAATTACAGAGAAGTTTTCATCTGAGGAAATATTTATATGGTCAAAGCCCTTGTGCTTTGTTTGAAAATTTTAGCAACGTAATTCAAAAATTTGTGTTGAAAAAGAGCAACTGTTAACATTTAGTATTCTACGGACAATCAACTACTGGTATTAGTCTTTTAGTTCTCTATGTTGATGACATTGTTATTATAGGAGATGATTGTACATGAATTTCTACTTTGAAGAATATTTTTCATGCCAAGTTTATACCAAAGACTTGTGGAAGCTGAAATACTTCTTGGGTGTAGAAGTAGCAAGAAGCAAGAAAGGGTTTTTCTTGTCCCAAAGAAAATATGTACTTGACTTAATTGCAGAAACCGAAAAGTTGGGAGTTAAGCCACGTGGCACACCAATATATTCTAATGTACATCTTACTAAGGATGGTGCTAATCCATCTGATGATCTAGAAAAATACAGAATGTTAGTTGGGAAACTGAACTATCTCACTGTGATCCATCCAGATATTGCCTATGCGGTCAGTATTGTCAGTCAATTCATGTTTATACCAACAGTCAAACACTAGGCATCCTTGAAACAAATATTGTGCTATTTGAAAGGAGCTCCTGGCCTTGGCGTATTGTAGAGTGATTACGAGGATACTCGTGCTGGGTGTTTTGTAGATGTTGATTGGGCTGTGTCAAGAATGATAGAAGATCTACTACTATCTATTTGTATATTTTGTTTGTGGAAATTTGGTATCTTGGAAGAGTAAGAAACAAAATGTATAGAGCTATGGCTCAATCCACCTATGAAATACTATGGATACATCACGTTTTAACTGAGATCGGTTTGGAGCCTTCTTCTCCAGCAAAACTTTGGTGTGATAATCAGGCTGCTCTGCACATTGCCTCAAGTCCAGTGTATCATGAACAGACAAAACAAATTGAAGTTGACTGTAACTTTATCGATGAGAAGATTTAGAAGAACACATTTTTCACTTGATATGTAAAGATTGGGGGGAAATTGGATGATATATTTACGAAGACTTTAAGTAGAAATCATGTGGAATATCTTTTTAACAAGTTGGGCATGATTAATATATATGCTCCAACTTCAGGGGGAGTGTTGCAGAATGCACATAGATAAGTCTACATATATTATACATTGCACTATCATAGGTAGAGAATACGTACAGATATTTAGGGATTTTTATTTTATTTTAGTTCCTTACATATTTTTACTTGTACACCTACAAATAATTGTTATTCTTGCAATAATACAACAAGAAAATTGGTCCATTCTCTCTATGTTTTACACTTGAACAACAGGGTGGTTTTCATATGCGAGAAAGTAGCAGTGCACACTTCTTTGAATTCAATCAACTCTATTTCAATCTTTTGTTTACCTCTGTTGGTCCTCTTTTTCATTGCAAAATAAAATAATTAAAGAAGAAAATAAGAAGATGTTTAGGTTGAATAAGCCTGAATGCCCGAGCAACTTGGAAGGAACGCCAGGGTAATTCATAGTAGGTGCAAGAGTCTATTGTCATGTGTATTGTCACACTATTTAATATTTTCATATTGTGAGTCTTCTAGTTGGGAACATGCTTTGCACGTTTATCCCAAAAACATAATCTAAACATATTGTAAATGATATATTTGGTACACTATATGATAGGATATAATTACCAGAAAATAAAAGATTGTAATATAGATCAGAGTGGATTTTGACTAATTCATTATTCAACTAAAAACATGAAGCACAACCTCGTGTCTGATTTTACTGCTTCATTTAAATGCACTATAATAAACTCTATAGTTTTCTGTTTCGCATAACAAACAACAAAATGTGATCTCAGAAAATTTACATAGAATATGAAAAAACTTCACCATATTAGTTAATGGTTTGAGGAAAAAATGAAAAAGGAAAATAAAAGTAGAACCGACGGATGAGGATAAATTGTTACATACCTATTGAATTTCTGTCATCCAATGATGAAAGCATGACACATTCTTGATAATAATTTATATAAGATGTTTAATGAGAAAAATTCAATATAAATTCATCATTAGTCTTAATTGTCACTCCCTCTGTCCAACAAAAGTTGTCAACTATTAACTTGACACACCCCTTAAGAAACAATAAATAATAAGGGTAATATTACTATTGTACCCTTTGACTTTATTAAATTTAATGTTTTAAAAATGTGTTAGATGATAAATAGTATTTAATAGAAAGGGTAAAATAGACACAAAAAGTAAATTGTCTCTTGATTTTCTAAATTGGACAAGTATTATTGGACAACTATTTTTAGTATAGTAGACAGCTATTGTTGGACAGAGGGAGTACTAAATGGTGGAAAACAAAATATTTGACAACATTTAGCAATTATTTAATATTTAATAGAAATTCATTAAGTTACATAACTATTATTTTTTCTTTAATTAATTGTCTATATTCATCAGAAATGTGAGAAGTTTTGCATGTTATTAACAAATATCATTATTATTACTAGGGTAAACTAAATACATGATTGAAATAAATATGTTAAAGGAAAAATTCAACTTGCAATAAAATGAATTTATTCAAAAGTTAATCAATATATTAACCATAGTCATTTTCAAATTTTTTTAACGTACTACTCATATTTTATTAACTGGTCACTATGTAACTTACAAAATGAATATGGTCAATTTATGACTCTTTATGTCACGACCCAACCCACCGAGCCATGCGGGCACCCACTCTAACACCTATCATAACCCAATAGTTAAACATGCGTTAAATTTAAAGAACAACGGAGATAAATATAATAATATGATTTTTAAAACAATATCCTTAGACACACTTTTAGTCAAACTTTGTAAAGAAATTTAACAACTCCCAAGGGTCTAGTCTAAACAGGTAGAAGAGCTACTAAAAGTACGTGGACAAGAAGAATAAAAGACACAGCTCCCACCATGCGGAAGGAAGAATAGATGTTGCTGGAGAATTTTCTTCCTCTTCACCAAATGAAACATCACCAATCCTGCATCCAAACTATGTCAAAAGAAATTGCAAGAATAGTATCAGTACAAAACACACATACTGGTAGGAAACATCGATCAACCCGACGCCCACCGCATAATATAAGGAAACAACTAGTACAATTATTTAATAACTCATTCGTTTCTCCACCTCTTTCCTCTCTTAAATACCTCCAAGTTACAACAGCACTCCAATTACTAACCACCTTCTCGATCCACCTACTTACAAGGTTCTTGATCATGGCCTAATAGTTCTAACACATGAACAAATCCCCAACTTCACCCTCAAGCATTCCAACTAACCACTCACTTCGTACCCTTACTTCCTCGTCACATTCTGCAACCATGGTAACATAGTACACTACCTCAAACCTCCTTACCACTAACCCAATCTATTACTCTAGGGTGAAATCCACCCAAGAATATTTCATCACATACACTATCTCTAATTCTCTCCATTGCGACACACGAACAACTCTTGCTATCCATTACTCGCCCCTTGAACACTTTACCCTTCCACTATACCTAACAAGTCCGCTTAACACAAAGAACAAACAATATAAGCCGTCATAACCCATATCCACTAAGTGCAGCATATATATAAGGCAACACAACCACATAGTCACAGGCATATATTGAACATGTACAACATTATCAACATTTACGAACAACGAACATCTTCATTTTTCTCAAACTACACAATTATGCATATCAGTGGTCCTCTCATGGAACCCAAACCCAAATAGTTAGCATATCGGAATGTGGTACCTGGTCCATTAATTATGCCGGAACGTGGCAACCGATCCCATATTTATGCCGAAACGTGGCAACCGATCCCATATTTATGCCGAAACGTGGCAACCGATCCAAGTTAGTTATGCCAGAACGTGGCAACCGATCCAAATTAGTTATGTTGGAACGTGGCAACCAATCCATTCCACACACCACAATCACAAGAATATTCTCACAACCATATAAACAATTCATGATTCATGGCGTTCGTCATTCATTTATCCATATTTACAACAAGTGTAGTCAACAATGCATAGTTTGTATACATACAAGTATCACCATGCAACACGAACTACATACATCACTAAATCATTGATTCAACACCCTCACAATGGATTATTCATCAACACGCCTCATGCAAACCCTAATTCGACCATACTCAGCCCTAATCTATCGTCTAAGGCTTCTTTATAGATTTTAAATCATAAATCATTCGGTACACGAAGGCCCATGCATAAATCTTACCATCTAATTACATATATTATGCAGTGAGCACAGATTTAAACTACTCAATTCATAAAACGTTGCCTACCTGGGAGCCAAGCAGATGCACAGAGTACTTACAGATAATTTTTCTGGTTTTCCAGACGACATCACGGTGAATTTGGTCAAGGATCAGCGATTTCGCCATCCTCATGCTAGAAATCTTTTTCTCCTTCCTTCCCAAGCTTAGATCAATTTTTCTGAGGTTTCTAGGGTGTTTTACGACTTATTTAGGTAATTTAGGAAGATGGGCAAAATAGGATTTCTCGTAATTTACGTTCTGCCTCGCCTATCCCACCCTGGAGTCACCGCCTTAGAGGCATTTGGCCCGGTCTAGCGGGACAAAGGCCCAAAATTTCCTGGAGTTTTGTTTCTCCTAATTAACGATGGTTTGGATCGTTACAATAGATACCAATTTACCCCTCATTAATCCTCGAATGACTACTGCACGGACCATCACGCATCCTACCTCACATCATTTTTATATAACAACTCGGTCTATCACCAAGTCAAGGGTGGGGATGTTTTTTATTTATCAAGTGATCCACGACAGGTTCTATACTTTAAGAGACTGATTAGGGATATGATGCAATGTTCGACAAAAGAAATTTTTGCATCCCAAATTACACAGCCTGATCACGCCAGGGCGGCAGTCCTCCCGCTAAGGCGAGGACGCTGTGGTGAGAGTCTCCTACTATGGTAGGAGATCGAAGGCAGTAAAGGGGGAAAAGAAGATCATTTCTTCATTTCTGCCCAAACTCACCCCCAAACTTCCAAAACACTCTCTACTCACTTCATTTCCGGTCGGCAAATCAAGGTAATTCTTACTCCTTCATTCTCCTTACTTCAACACTCGATTAACAACGAATGCATGTCGATAACTGATTGATTTAAAATGGTTTTGGGTAGTTATTTTGAAATTGAACTAGGTTGCTTGATTGATATAATAAACGTAGCATGGGTATTTCCCTTACGTCCCCAATGTCTCCACAACATTCCAAGCATAAGGATTTCGTAAAAATATGGTTAAATTGATACAAAAATGGGTGGGGGAAGTTGAAGGGCCTCTTGGTGTAAAACTCAAATTTAGGCCTCATTTATGAGTTATTTTGCTGGAATAATTGCATATGTAGGTTCTAGAGTAGTTTACTTACTCTGATCTGCTGAAATTCTATAAAAAGAAGAGGGTTTTGGGATGAAGAGGCACCATTGTCGCGCCTGGTGTTTGTCCCAGATGAAGGCTGCTCTGGCGGCCTTCATCTCGCTATGGAGGCCTTCATAATCCCACCAAGGCGGGATTATTGCCACTATGGCAGGATACGCCAGGCAGTGGCCTGCCCCTTAACGCATAAATTTTTATCTTTTCCATTTTTTCCTCTTCCGACTATCCTATTGTGTTCTAACTTATATTCAACTTTATTGCAGGCTCTTAAATGGCAGATAAAAATGAAGAAAACTTACCCTTCATCCAGTTCCCAGATGTCGTGAGTTGGGAGAGATATCATGACTACCGCAACATGGGGTTCTGTTGTGAGAGAGGGTTCATGTTGTACAAGTTTTAGGAGAAGGAGCCTACCTCTATGCTCGTCTAGTCGATTTCGGGTGGGCACCACTGAATGAGGCTCCCCAGATGCACGTTCTACTCGAGTGAGGGAGTTCTACGCCATCCTACCCACTGTTCCATGGGACGACTCTCACCCCGTCATCCGTATCATGGGAGTCGAAATTCCTCTGAACGCCACTGCCATCAATAAGGCTTTGGAGGTATCGGAGGTCTTGAACGCTGCATACCAAGCCAAGCTGAGGGAGATAGATCTGGAGTGGCTGAGAGAAACTTTGGTTGAGCCTCCGCATCGGGATCAGGTCTATTGGGCTATTGCAGAGGGCATTACTAGCACTGATTGGTCGTTGGATGCTAAGAGGTGGTTGCACTTGGTGACTTGGAGGATTCGCCCATCGGGCAACTGCACCGACGTGACCTTTCCCCGGGCCTAGGTGGTGGCGTGCGCCATGCAGGGTATCGAGCGAAATGTGGGAGCACAGATTATTTCTTAGTGGAAGATGTTCTACCGAGGCAACAAGAAGGCCTTCTTCCTATCGGGACTTATTACTGCTCTATGCAAGCGGGCGGAAGTGCTACTATTTAACGCAAATGAGGTACTTCCTATGGATCCCCCTTTCACCCTCTTTTGGTCAGGTTTGGCTCTACTTCTAGGAGCAAGAGAAGGAGGACGGGCACGTCTAGCAGCAGTAAGGCGGCCGTGGATTTGTATGACGAGGACTCACTCTCAGGTTCATGGGTCAATGAGGATCTGGAGGCTGTCCAGAAGAGGATGGGGAGCGCCTATGCCAACTTCACTCTGGTTCCCCCCAGCACTGTCTTAGAGGTCAAGATGCTACGTCGCCAGTTGTGCCAGGAGATGAGAAAGGGTGTGGAGAGGGATTGCCTGAGTGCTCGAATGTGGAAGACTATTAAGGACATATTTTCTTGTGTTGCCTCTGGGAAGGAGATTACCAAACTTGATCTGAAGGACTACACGCAGTTCCCTATGCTGAATGAGGATTGGGCTGGAGTGATACCATCAGTGGATCTTGACTCCAACGTGGACACCACCCAGTCTGAGGGTTCATTATCTGACTTACTATTTCGCCTTTTTTGTCTTGTAAATTTTAGACAACTATTTTTATCTTTCATTTTTCCTAAGTTTTTGTAGCACATGGATGCTTGTTTTTGTTGTCTGATGTACCTTTTATTTAATCTTAAGGTTTTATAATCTATTACTTCTATTGTTGAACACTGTTAGACTGGTGGGCGTGAATTTGGATACCATTCGAGGTCTAAAATTATGGTTAGGAAAAATAGGGAAGACAAGTTGAGGTTCTACCTCGCCTCATCCCGCTCTGGCGGAAGAAATTTGACTCTGGCAGTCCTGCCCTGGCGGTAATAATCACGCCCCAGCAGTCGAAACGGAAACAGAACCTCCGCCAAGATTTTTCTGGGGTTTTTTACTTTTCTAAAATATTCCCAAAGGTTCCAGCTTTACCCTAAAAGTTTAGGATACTTCTTATACTAGGATAATCATTGTCTACCCCAATTCAATCCTACGATATACGAACCAAAATTAGTTCTAATCAATTTCGCACCACATCCCTACACATTGCACATATTCAAGGTTCAACCACACATTATAGTACACATAATTACCTCATCATATTCAAGCAATTACAACTTCACATTCACAATAAATTCAAAAAACAAGAAGTACACACTCGCACATTCAAGTAGCAACTCAAAGACAACTCCAAATTTTTAATTAGTTACTTCTCTCCATGGATGACCATTACTGATCATCCATGCATTTACACCGCCCCTACGACCAGATACCAATTGGAACCTTCTCAGTTTCCAATTTTCTTTGCTTGTGGCCCCTTCGGTCGTGACCACGACGTCCGGTTTACTTCATTGAGATACCAATTGGAATTAAGAGTTACCAATTGGACCCAACTCATACCACAAGCGACACTTCGCACAAAAGGAGAGAATGAGTGGAACAATTTCATAGAATGCTTCCTAGCTTCCTGAGGATTAGATGTGGAAGTCAACACACCAATCCGCAGGAGGCTAGTCTACATTTTGCCATTGTACTAAGAGAGCGGTAACCTAGGCTATGATACCAATTTGTCACGACCCAACCTATCGGGCCATGCGGGCACCCACTCTAACACCTCAGTAAGAGAACCCTCATAACCCAATAGTTAAACATGCGGAAAATTTAAAGAACAACGGAGATAAATATAATAATATGATTTTTTTTTAAATATCCTTAGACACACTTTTAGTTAAATGTTGTAAAGAAATTTAACAACTCCCAAGGGTCTAGTCTAAACATGTACAAGAGCTACTAAGAGTACGTGGACAAGAAGAATAAACGACACAGCTCCCACCATGCGGAAAGAAGAAGAGAAGCTGCTGGAGAATTTTCTTCGTCTTCACCTAATGAAACGTCACCAATCCTGCATCTAGACTATGTCAAAAGACATAGCAAGAGAAGTATCAGCACAAAACACACGTACTAGTAGGCATCATCGGTCAACCCGACGCCCACCGCATAATATAATGAAATAACTAGTACAATTATGCAATAAACCCTTTATTTCTCCACCTCTTCGCTCTCTTAAATACCTCCAAGTTACAACAACACTCTGATTACTAACCACCTTCTCGATCCACCTACTTACCAGGTTCTTGATCATGCCCTAACCATTCTAACACATTAACGAATCCCCAATTTCACCCTCAAGCATTTCAACTAACCGCTCACTTCGTACCCTTACTTCCTCGTCACATTCCTCAACCATGGTAACATAGTACACTACCTCAAACCTCCTTACCACTAACCAAATATATTACTCCAGGGTGAAATCCACCCAAGCATATTTCATCACATACACTATCTCTAATTCTCTCCATTGCGACACACGAACAACCCTTGCTATCCATTACTCGCCCCTTGAACACTTTACCCTTTTACTATACCTAACAAGTCTTCTTAACACAAACAACAATCAATATAAGCCGTCATAACCCATATCCACTAAGTGCAGCATCTATATAAGGCAACACAACCACATAGTCACAAACATATATCGAATATGTACAACATTATCAACATTTAGGAACAACAAGCATCTTCATATTTCTCAAACTACACGGTTATGCATATCATTGGTCCTCTCATGGAACCCAAACCCAAATAGTTAGCATACTGAAACGTGGTACCCGATCCAATAAATATGCCGGAACGTGGCAACTGATCCCATAGTTATGCCAAAATGTGACAACCGATCCAAGTTAGTTATGCAGGAACGTGGAAACCGATCCAAGTTAGTTATGCTGGAATGTGCCAACCGATCCATTCCACACACCACAATCACAAGTATATTCTCACAATCATATAAACAACTCATGATTCATGGTGTTCGTCATTCATATATCCCTATCAACAACAAGTATAGTCAACAATGCATCATTCGTAAACGTACAAGTATCACCATGATACACGAACTACATACATCACTAACTCATGGATTCAACACCCTCACAATGGATTATTTATCAACACGCCTCATGCAAACCCTAAGTCGACCATACTCAGCCCTAATCCATCATCTAAGGCTTCTTTCAAGATTTTAAATCATAAATCATTCGGTGCATGAAGGCCCACGCATAAATCCTACCATTTATTCACATATAATACGCAATGAGAAAATATTTAAACTACTCAATTCATAAAACCTAGCCTACTTGGGTGCCAAGCAGATGCACGGAGTAATTGCAGATAATTTTCTGGTTTCTAGATGACATGAGAGTGAATTTGGCAAAGGAACCACAAGATTTCACCTTCTTCATGCTAGAAATGTTCTTCTCCTTCCTTCCCAAGCTTAGAGCAGCTTTTCTGAGGTTTCTAGGGTGTTTTACGACTTATTTAGGTATTTTAGGAAGATGGGGAAAATAGGATTTCTCATAATTTAGGTTCTGCCTCTCCTATCCCACCCTGGCACCAGCTTACCCCGCCCTAGCGTCGCCTCCCTAGTGGCATCTGTCCCGCTCTGGCGGGACAAAGGCCCAGAATTTCCCTGATTTTTGTTTCTCCTAATTAACGACAGTTCGAATCATTACACTTTAGCTTGTAATTAAGACAGGAGGTGAAAAGAATGTGAAATATTTTTAATAATTAAAATTTGACTTATTCGATATTTCATAACATTTTGAATTAGAATAGGGGTAAAATGATATTTCAACTTGTAACTTTGTGGCTTTCCACTTTTAGTATAACTAGATTTTCAACACGTGCGTTGCACGTGATTATCAATTCAGAAAATTTAAGCGAATATTTGAATAATAAGCTTTGCACTAAATAATATTGCAAATTCTTTTGTAAATATTCAATGTGGATCGTCATATATATGTGTTATTAACACGAACCTATAAAGATGGTCAATGAAAATTTTTATTAGTTAAATGCAATAATGTATATATTTATTTCAATTTGATAAGCTTCAATCATGTAATTAGTTTTATCTCACTAATATTACCTTATAGATGATATTTGTTGTGTATTTTTCATGTCATCTAACCAGATGTGCTCTGCACGTATATTCTACTTAATCTGTTTAGATGGCATATAAACATGTGGATACAACTACATTTTATTTTTTAGAACTATTTTCGTATATTATTTTTTATTTTATAAGTTATAACATAATAGATGTCGTTCTTTTTGTTGGCTCTCATATTTGACTTCTTCAATTATTTGTGTACATAAATCAAAGATAAATATCTGACTATCCATAGTTAACTCAGAAATGTTTCCTTTTTTTAACCTAAAAACTAAAAATTAATTAAAGAATATATTATATATGTGAAATCATATATATAATCACATGTTTATCTTACACCAACAAAGATATAGTTCATATACTTGTAAATCAAGCATGATTCATCCAAGGAAAAATAACAACACTGTGTTATAACATATATAGGGGCAGTATAATAATGTGAAAAATTATTGGTCAAAAGTTAATATAAGGAAAGATGAAAGATAGAAATAATTAATGTAATAACTATGAGAATTCATAATATTATAATTAAAGAATGTAAAGAGACATTTGCAATAATTAGTAATAACTAAGAGAATTTATAATGTTATAACTAAAGAATTAATGTGCAATAGATGAATTTCTAATAAATTTTATACTTGCATAAATAAATAGGACTTTTAATTAATGTTACTATTTTTCTATAGTTATTAGATTTTAATTTAATTTAGGGACAAAATGAAAATGTTATTTTCATATTACTAAATATAAAATTTATTTTTTTAATGAGAAATGTTAAATGATTCATATACATTCACATATTTTCACATTTGTTGTGAGTTTTTTTTTTAAAAAAAATAAGATCTCAGAAAATTTTAAAATAATATATTTTGATGTTAGAAGATCTTATTAACTTGATAATTTTTTTGCGACATATATAAATATCTACTATATATTTGCATTAATGAAAATATATATCTCATAAAAGTTAGCTATTAATTAAATAATAAAAATTAAACTAATACAGACTTCAACTGGTGTTATTAGAAGTCATATGAACTTTTCATTGTCGAAAATACTGATATATATTAAGAAATAGTAAATTAATAAAACAAAAGAGCAATGTTTACATAGTAATAATGAATTTTAATAAACTTCGTAGCAATCTAAATCACATAAGTTGAATTGATAAATAAATTCATTCTTTTGTCTTGGGCATCAATAAAAAACAAATTGTGACGATTCTCAAACTCTTGACAAGTTTAATAATTTTGGAAAAAAATATTCAGAACCATATATCTACATCACAAGAGAAATTGTTAACAAAAACAAATGAATTTAGACTACAATAAAAATTAAATTAATACAAACTTCAACTGACGTTATTACAAGTCATATAAATTTTTCTTCGTCGAAAATACCTAAATCTTAAGAAATAGTTTGGGTTGGTGTGAGGTGTACCGCACTTTGGGTACAAGATCGGAAATTCCATTCTATTTTTTACATCTAAAATCGAAGAAAAGAAAGAAGGGCGAGATAAAGCGCTCAACGGTTGATGAAAAGCCAACAACTTCTTAGGAGTCAGATAGGGTTGGCACATCTGGATCGGCGGAAACTCACTTGGTCTGCGCGTCTACCGGGGCACTAACTGAATTTTATATTTATGATATAAGGAGTGCACTCCACTTCATAAAGAGTGAATAGAATTCACTCTATTCCTATATCCCTGGAACAACTAAATCAGTAAAACAAAAGGGCAATATTTATATAGTAATAACTATTTTGAAGCAAACTTCCTGACAATCAATATCGCATTAGTAGCATTGATAAATACAGTCATTATTTTGTCTTGAACATCAAAAAAACAAATCTTGACAATTCTCTAACTCTTGAGAAGTTTAATAACTTTTGAAAAACATATTTAGAAGCATATATCTACATCACAAGAGAAATTGTTAACAAAAAAATCAATTTAGACTACATCATGTTAACTCATATATTGGAACATTACATACTAATGTATATACTAAGAAAAAATATAATTATTATATCATCAAAATTATTTTCCTCAAGTACTCGAGGTTAAGGAATATACCTCTTAGGATAGAACAATTTACATTATCAGAATAGTGGTACCTCTTATTCCGCTAAACTTCGAACTTACTCAACGACAATTAATCACACGATTTTTTTTAAAATGCAAGAAGAAGAATAAGAGTAGAAGATTAAAAAAAAATTTGGTTGAAAAATGAGAGTAAACCCCTCTATGTATAGTCAACAAAGGTAGTATGAACAAGTATTTTTTGTGTCTTATCTGAAAAGTCATTACCTTTCTGAGAAGTCACAACTCTTTTTAAAAGTCACAACTCTCTGAAAAAGTCACAACTCTTTGGAAAAGGCACAACTCATCGAAAAATCACAACCCTTAGAAAAAACTAACAACTTATCAAAAAAGTCGCAACTCATCAAAAAAGTCACAACCTAAGTTAGGGATATTATAGTAATTTAGCATTCAAGTTAGGAGTTCATACTTTTAAGGTAATATGTAAGATAGATAGATATGATTTTGTTACGTGTATTGTCACATTATTTAATGTTTTCATATTACAAGTCTAATTGTCATGTGTTTGAAATATTATTTAATGTTTTCGTATTACGAGTCTATCTGTCATCAGTATTTTTATGTTTATTTAATATTTCATATTATGTGAATCTATTACTAGATTTACATATATATATTTCGCTATATCGGGAGGAGATCCTTGAAAACAACATAAAGTTATCTATGTGTGACCTACATGTTACCGGTTTGAGCCATGGAAGAAGTCACTAATGTTTGCACTAGGGTTGGCTATTTACATCACATCCCTTGGCGTCAGGCCTTTCCCAGGACCCGTTAACACGGAATGACATTCCTTAAAAGACTTTCTCATGGGGGACAAAACATCAAGTCCACTCTATTTGGGGGACAACTTGTGAAATTTTCTGAAGTTGGATGACATATTTGAGCCTTTTCTCTTTAATAAATGACCTTTTAAAAAAAAAATCTTACATGTTTTACCTACCTTTCAGGAAACAGTCTAATGATCCCTTTTGAGCAACCTGATAATTGTATAAGAAATGTCTGACTACGATCTAAAATTATGTAAGTTATTACAAACATCAGACTATAGCAGATTATGGTGTATCTAAGGTTGAGAAATATATGAGCAGACATTCTAGCCGATCTAATATTATTCGGGAGGATAATTTCTTAAAGGTTATATTTTGGGTAAGTTCACATATGGACAAAATGTAAATGGTAATCTATTTGCTAAATCACTCAAATAAATAAGAAAAAATTATATAAATATCCGTTTATCAAAATAATGACCCACAAATATATACTCTCACTAGTTTCATGCCATCAAATTCTGAAGAAGAAGCCTACAAAGTTAAAAACACATCACGAGTAAAGACTCAAAAGCTGATAGAGATAGGCCCTCCACTAATATTCAATCCGAATAACATGAGGCACATCAGGAAAGAGATTACCCAAGAAGAACATACTTTTGGAAGTTGAGTACTGATGACTATTCTCTATTCATCGTGAAAATGATCAAAGTTAATTTTCAAATTATTTTCTAAGGTTTGTGATTAACGAATTAGTCCTACGATTGGAATATGTGGATTATCAATTTTTTCTCTACTTTTCTGTACTTGTATTTGCAAGAAAAGATTCGTTGATACTTGTGCAAATGATTCAAGAATCTGGACCAAAAGTAGGATTTTCTCATTTAGTTACTTTACCATGTAAAAAATTCTACACCATCGATGGAAATTAGTTAAACTCATATTTTTGTCCAAACTTCACATAAGATAACAATCTTGGAATTATTATCCTGAATTTAAATGCAAAAATGACACACTTTTCCTATTTTATAACTCTTCTCTGAAATAAGTTTAAAATTTAAAAATAGTAATAATTTTCTCTGATTCCCGCTCAAAGTTGGACTAGAAAACCTAATTTGTGTCTTTATAAGGTGTTACTGCCTCTCTCTTTTTCAGTGTTTTATTTTCTTGAAAATTGTGTCCTTCCTTGGTTTCTGCGATAGCTGATCAAAGGCCTTATCTTAGCTTGAAGAAGACCTTCTTTTACAAAAAATGTCCATCAAAAGCTGAAGAAGAAGCTTGCAAAGTTAACAACACTCCACATGTAGTGACTCAAGAACTAGTGAAGAAAAGGGACTTATACCCTGCAAAACCCATGGCAGATCAAGAAAAATATTACCCATGATGAGATCATTGTCGTAATGCTGATGATTCCATTTTTCGAGATGTTTGAGTACATCCTTCGATACTGGACTTTGTACATGGCCAAAATTTTGGAGAACGGTTGCAGTGTCTGTGTTGACATGTGGGAAGTAACTGAGAGGAATGTCTCTAAGAGGTATGAAAGTGGAAGTGTTTGGCTAAGGAAGGTGTACAGTGATGATTTTTCTCTTTGGTGCATCAAATTATTCAAGGATCGCGGATTGGGCGATGGTGATGAAATTGGGCTTTATTGGGATCCTAGATTTTCCTGTTTAGTTTTCAAATTACTTTCTCATGTTGGCTCTTAGTGGAAAGGTCCAATAATTTAAGACCAGAAACAACATAATATCATAGTATTTGGTTTAGTATTACTCTTTTATATAATTGTAATAGCTGAAGACATAATTATGAAATTGGAATTCTTGAAGTTCCCAATTTAGTATGCGCAATTCCCTTTTTGCACTTGTATTTTCATTCCCTATTATTATAGTGTTCTTTTAATCTTGTATAATAGTTTAGATAGTTGTGATGTTCTTTGTCAACCTAGAAATAAGCTTAATGTGAGAAATAAGTTGACATACTCACATAAAATGCCTGGAAATAAGGACCTAACATTACTTTATTAAGGACCCCATTTTGGCACACCCTCAATGATACAAGATTACCCCTTAATCATCAGAGCTAAATCTTTAATTTGATGGATTTCGTACAATAGAGTGTAGTAAATAAGATATCTATAGAAAATAAGAGTACAAAGTATTAGGGCATATTTGAATAAAGGAATGTGATTTCTAATTAAATTGAACAGAGATGTATTAAGTTAAGACAACTAATTTTGTAACAATTTAGGGTGTAAATTCTTTCAACCATCTGACTGAAAGTTTTTGCATTAGCACAAGAATAATGCTACATTCATTCAAGTCTTTGTTTCCATTTTTCTACATAATCAAAGTTGCTCGCTACTCAAGTTTTTCTGAAAATCCTAGCTAATAACAAGAGCAAAAGAAGGATAAAAGGAGAAAGACAACTTCAACTCTTGAAATGTCAGTAGAGCAAAATAAATATCCATATTAATAGAGTCCATACCTTAAATAAGGGAAAAAGAGCTTTTGTGACAACTCAAGCTATTTGATCTTGAAAGGTCTTTAAGAAAGAACATTCTATTTTAGTCCATACCTTTTCTGCATTTTTACTTGAATTGATCTAGGATCGCAGATTGGGTGTTGGTGATGGAATTGGGTTATATCGGCATCCTAGTTTATTATCAAGGTTTATTTTCAAATTATTTTCTAAGATTCATTATTCAAGAATTAGGCCTGTACTTTTTCTTTCCTACTTGTGATTGGAATATCTAGATTCTCTAATTTTTGTCTGCTTTTCTGTACTTGTATTAGCAAGAAAAGTTTGGCTGACAATTGTGTAAATGATTTAAGAATTAGGACCAATAAATTTATGTATATGGAGTATGAATATATGATGATTTTTTACATACCAAAATTTTGTCTTCTTAATCTGCTCTTTTGTATTGGGAGTAAGAGTTAAGAAAAGATTTCTGGCACAATATGTTATTCGATAACTAAGAGATGAGTGGTTATACAATTCAATTAATATGTTCTCTCCCTATGAAAGATCTTGTTCCTCAATGCATGGTTATACAATCTTGAATGTCATGCCTGAATAGCTAAGAATTGAATTAGAATAAACAAAGAACTGATAATTAGAGATGGTTGTACAATTTTGTGTGTCTTGTGATAACTCGAGCTATTTGATCACAGTTTTCCAAAACATCTTGTACTATCGTTCTTGAAAGGTCTTACAACAAGCACATTCTTTCTCAGTTTTTTTGTTTGATAGAACCTTTTCTGCATTTTTACTTGATTTGTTGTTATCATCGGTCGTCTTCACATCTCAATTTTGCTAATCAGAACATATTTTGTACTTGAATCCTAGTAACCAAGTGTCTACATTAGCATTAGTCATTGTAGTTCACCTAACAAAATATGCACAGTAACATTAAAGAGACACTGTCCATTTTGTTGTTTTATGGGCTAGTGATTGCAATAAATACAGCAAGCAGATTCTACGGAGATTGTGAGTAAATATAAAGTTATCACAAATGACAAAGTTTAAATGGATATTCTACTGAAGTTGATATAACCACAACAAATGCTTGGAAATAAGGACCCCATTTCACGCACAAACTCACGTGTAGAAGATTATCCCAAACTTGCCTTTTCGCATCATTTAGTGGCGTAATACATAAATTTTCCCTTTAACTTGGCCTCATTTCAGATTTATGTCTTTCAACTTTGAGTATGCACAAGTTGGCACTTAAACTTGTATAAACTTGAACAAGTAAACACATGAGTCCTACGTGGCACAATAAACGTAGGACACCACGTAGGACAAAAAATTCCATGTAGGATGCCATGTAGAACATGTGTGTCTATGTGTTCAACTTTATAGAAGTTTAAGTGTCTACTTGTGTGCACCCAAAGTTGAAGGGCATAAATGTGATTTGAAGCCAAGTTAAAGGGCATATTTATGTATTATGTCTATCTGCAACATGTTCCTTAATCATCAAGGATGAATTTTTAAGTTGATATCTTCCATACTTTGTGATTGACTTTAATGAAGCAAAACTGTTTGGGATCTCCACAATATTTCTATTCCTTGTGCATGGGAAAAGATTCCTCTGGTCCTCCAAACAGAAAAGGTTGAGCTGATTTAGTTTTCTCAAATTCTCTAACTTTGTGTCCTGTTATAACAAAGTTAGTTTAAATACTTAATAATAATCAATTCTCATATGTCGTAGCTTAGCAAGTCTTCAAATACTAGGTCCAACTCAGTAGCTCATTCCGGATAAGCGAGTAAATTTCAAGCCAGGGATAGTACATTATTTGATATGTTATTCACCACCAGAGATTTTCAGCAAGTCTAGAGTTACAAACTTTTTTTCACTAATTTTCTCTGTTGATCGATTTCTACTCTAAGTCGCAAACAAGAATGGATACCTTCCTGGTAAGTGTTCCAACACGTGCCATAAGAAGGAACAATTTGTCATTCTTTAAAAACTTTTCTAACTGGGGATAAAAAATCAAGAGCATTACATTTAGGGTACACGTTGTGTAATTTTCTGAAGTTTGATAACGTATTTGAGCCTTTTCTCTTTAATAAATGACCTTTTAAAAAAAACTCCTAAACGTTTATGTAGTGATATGCCGCAAGTTATAAAATCTTATTCTAAGATACCAAAATAAACAATTAAAAGACTTAATAATTATCATGAAACAGTTAAGGGGTGGTTGTTTAGGTAGAGAAGGGGCAAGGCAGTTAAAAGAGGGTGTTCAGGAAAAGGAAATGGGAATTCCGGGAGAGCTCATGCCTCTCAAATGTCTATAAAGGTTGTGATCAAGTTAATCGTAGGTTATGTATTATATAAATAAAATTCATTCATGTCTTAGGATGAAATTTGTGGTATTGGCAGTTTCCTAGTGATTGTTTTTTAGATACACTATGTAATATCAATGTATTTGGTGTGAAACATCAATATTTGTTCCTTTATTTACTATTTCAGCAGTAAAGTCTATCAATTTGGTATTAAATCATCAACTTACGGGGATGGTGAGTAGAATGGAGAGACGAATCGAACAAGTGGAGACTAATTTGATAGGGGTAAGAGAAGATGTCAGAAAACTAGAAGAATGGTTTCAAGAAATAAGAGAGTCTCTTGCGAGAATTGAAGCACTTGGGAGAACCATGACGGTAGAATAATCCCTTTCTAAAACTAGATTCATCGAAAACTAAGAAGAGGGAAGCGATGTCAACTTGGCTGGAGAAAAAAATAGGAAGAAATTTCAGAAACCACAACTACCAGTTTTTGAAGGAGAGGATCCTTTAGGATGGATTTTCAAAGTGGAACGTCATTTTTTAGTATATGAAATTTCTGAAGCGAAAAGATTACAGGCAGCAGGTGTTTGTTTGGAAGGAAAGGCCTTATATTCCTATTATTGGATAGGGTCTCGGCAACCAATGTTAACCTGGGAAAACATCAAAGGTAGTTGTTGAACCAATTTCATCATTATCAAAGGATCAATCAGTGTGATGTTTTAATGGGGCTGAAGCAGGTTACAACAGTAATCGCGTTTAGTGAAGAATTTGAAAAGGTGTCAGCGTCTAAGCAGGAGGCGTCTGATAGACTGTTATGCGGCGTATTTTTGAATGGGCTAAAAGAGGAAATTATTACCTTGTGTAATTTTTTGAATGTCTAGAAAGGTTGTGATCTAGCTGATCGTAGGTTATGTATTATATAACTAAAATTCATTCATGTCTTAGGGTTTTATATATGGTGTTGGCAGTGTCCTAGTGATTTCTTGTTGTAATATCAATGTATCTAGTCTGAAATATCAATATTGGTTCCATTATATACTATTTCAGCAGTAAAGTCGATATGTACCTTTTAGAAACAGTACAAGATCCCTTTGAGCAAGCTGATAATCTTATGAGAAAATGTCCGACTATGATCTAAAATTATGTAAGTTATTACTAACATGAGACATTAGCCTATTATGTTGTATCTAAGGTTGAGAAATATATAAGCAGACATTATAGTCGAAAGCTAATATTATCAGGGAGAATAATTTCTCAAGGGTTATATATTCTACAAAGTTCACATAAGGTCAAATCTAAATCGTAATCTATTTGCTTTAATTAGTGTAATAAATAAGAAAAAAATTACATAAAAATAGTCGTTTATCGAAATAATGACCCGCAAATATATACTCTCTTAAGTTTCATGCCATCAAACGCAGAAGAAGAATCCTGCAAATGTAACAACACGTCACGGGTAAAGACTCAAGAGCTAATAGAGATCTGACCTCTCTTGATATTTGATCCAAATACTGCAAGGCACATCAGGAAATTTTTTACCCAGGAACAACTCGTTTTCAAAATGATGTGGATTCCATTTTCTGCTACTTTAAGTACATTCTTCCATACTAGAATTTGGAGCTGGCAAGAAGTTTGGTGAATGGGAACGGAGTGTATGTTCACTTGTCGGATATAATAGAGAAGAATGACACTAAGAAGTATGAAGATAAAAAAATGGCTATATTGGTATCCTGATTTATAAAAGTCAATTTTTAGGTTATTTTCAAAGGTTTGTGATTCACAAATTAGGCCTATATTTTTTCATTTGTACTTCTTATTGGAATATCTGGATTCTCAAAAAAAATTAGGCTTTTCCATACGTGTATTTGCAAGATAAAATTGGTTGACAGTTGTGTAATGATTCAAGAACTAAGACCAAAAAAGTTACTTGACCGCGTAAAAATATCTACACCATCGATGGATATTAGTTAAACTCTTATTTTTGTCCACATTACATAAAATAACAATCTTGGAGTTAATAGAAATGATATATACATGCTATTGTATTCAGAACCAGTAGTAGAAGCCCAATGAAGTTTTCCGTTCAAAAATATACCCCAAACATTTAAATATACCCCACTTGGAGGAAAACGATGATCAACAATTTTACAAGAATTAATCATAAGACTATATATTTTGACCTTAACTCGATTATATGACCTTTCATGTGTTAAATTAAACAGAATGGAAACTACCTAATAATCATAATGAAACTCACCATATATAAAACCAGAACGATAATGGGAAACATATCTTAGTCCAGTTTCAAAATCAGGCAATTTCTCGTACTTTCTAATCGATGGATTCCACGGAAATAGGTCTTTTTTCCCACTGGCAAGACAAGTTAGACAAATCAATCCATTCAACGAACCCAAAATTTTCAAAAGTTGATAAGGTTTTTCCATGGGAATATTCAAGTCATATATCTCTATAACAGAATCATAAAGTAAAGATCTAACAGAACAATTCATAAGATGATTGTACACGGGCTTAATAACCCCCATCATAAGACTATAGTGAGTGTTTTCCTTGTTACTAATCGATAAACTGAGATTGGATTTAATAAATTTAGGGCTAGAGATTAAATTGAGCCAGTATTTTGAAACAGACTTGTATTGCAAGAGGGATTTCACCGAAAACCTTAAGAAAATTTCAGTGATGAGGTCAAATGGAAGGCTAGAGATTGTTGAACTCGAGTCTTGCATTGAATTTTTTGAAAATTGAGATTGGTGTGTGAGCCTTACAAGTTTATCTCCCTTAGATTCCAATTTTTAAGGGTTCTGTTTTTGCATAAGGAGAGAATGGTTGCGGCTAAGGTATTATAAACCTCCAAAAAAGACTCATGTTGTTTTTCTTGAGCTGTCAATATGGTCAACTCAATCCATCTCGTGATATGATAGGATTGGACTAAAATCTTTGAATCGGACTTCAATTCGAGCTTTTTGGCCTTGTTGGGTATTAGTTACCCTGAGTTTCTTACCACAAATAGGTTTTCCTTTTAGGAAAAGGTTTAGGATTGACTAGTCATTTTCTTGTAAGAAAAAGTTTATGACTCTATAAATAGAGGCTTGTTCTTTCTAACTTAATCATCATTTACAATGTAGTTCAATGGGTTTTGAGAGTTTTGGTTGGAGAGAGAATTTGTGGGACACAAGTGATAAGTTATCACTTGTGTGAACCTCTGTAACACCCCGTAACTAGAAAGAACTAGAAAGTAATTAAAAAGAGGAAATAGTCATTTTTGGAAAAGTATAAAGAAAATCTGGAAATTTTTATGTGTGTTAAAGTTGAGTTTTTGGTCAACTTGAAACGACCATAACGTCTAGCTCAAGATGATTTAGGTGTGTTTCTAGATATTTTAGGAAATATCTTGGAACTATCTTTCTAACGCTGCCGAGTTTGCACAATTTCGAGTTCGTATGAGTGAGATATGCTCATTGGAAGTTGGGTGTTCAAATAAGGAAATGTCCAATCTGGATTTTTGAAGGGCATTACGGTCTTTTCCTTACCCAATTATTTTATTTCGTTTTTTGGTAATTAATTGGGGTCAAATCAGATTTAGTCAGTTTTAGAGAAGTTGAAGTTCACGCTAGGGCTTAGAGAAAACAGAAAAGGAGAAGAAAGTTCAAGATTCGACGTCTTCATAAGGAATCGCTTGTGGATTTCGTCAAGGGGTGATCCCAACGAGGTATGTGAGATCACATAGCATTGGTTCCATTCATCCACGTGCTAAACATGTTTAATTCAGCAATATTCGTCCTAAAAGAGTTAGAATTTGACGTTCTTGAGTTGTGTTCTTGAATTGTTTTCATTCTTGAACTTACATGTGATTGATGGGTTTTCTTAAGACGTTTTAACGATGTTAAGAGTTGTTTCAAGTTAGATTCTAGTGTACATGTTTTGGGTATCTAAATATCAAAAAGTATTGAGAAAAGGAATCGATTTAAGATAAGAAATGAGACCAAAAGTTCATCAAATTTTGCCTGAACGGACAGTTGACGCGATGCTCCCCCATAGCGTCAGGCAGGCTGGGACGGCGAGCCATTTTAGAGCCCCAGTAAGTTGGGGCTGGCGCGGTGCACTAGGGACGCTCCCGGATCATCATTTTTCAACCGTTTTTCATCCTTTAGCCTATTTAAGTCCTTCTAAAGTATACTAATACTTTCCATTGATTCTAACTACACTAAATGACTTCTAAACACCTAGAAATCATCTAGAAACATGAATCATAACCTTGAATCCATAAATTCAAATTCAAGGAAAGTTAAGAGTCAAGTCTAGGAAGTTCTTAGAGTCTTTTCAAGAAGTCTTTTGCAAATGTTTTTAACTTTGTTTTAAGACTTAAAATTCAAGTTGAGTAAAGAGTAAAGATTGAGGTTCATTTCTTCAAAAGTATATGGGGACTATGTATTCTCAAAGAGTTTAAAATGATTTCACATTTAAATAAGAACGGAAACTGAGATTTCCAAAGAGTCTTTGAGCTAGTTTTCAGAAAAGACTAAATGCTTTCACAATTAAGCAAGAGAGGAAACTTTGATTTCCAAGATAGCCTTTGAGCTATGTTTTGAGCAATTATCTCAAATCACAGAAAGAAGTATGTTTTTAAACATAAGAGCTGGTATCATATTTTGGGAGTAGTATTGAGCACCGATATGGGGGAGAGTTCAGACAACTCACAGCCCCCATAAACCATATACCATCATGGGTAGAAAAGGATCATGCTTTTTAGATGATTCATTTAGTGTTTTTTAGCATAGACTAGTGGATCCACTTAGTAGTTCAGGTTCTATACCCCCGGAAAGGTATAGGATGGCCCTGGCAGCGTGAGGCAAAATGATGTATCATCACAATAGCTCTTACGTGATTGTTGTCGATTAGAGAAACTCCCACATAAGTAATTGTATTCTTATATACATAGTTTATTTGTATTTTTACATACATCACAGAGTTATATTGTATCTTTGCATACATACAGAGTTGACATCATGTTTTAAACAGCTTTTCGTTATAACGCACTTGTTTTAAATTGCTATATATTGAAATGAGTTCAGTTATGTTGAGTTGAGTTGATCCAGGTAAGTTCTTCAGTTTCTTTCAAGCTTATTTCTTGTTTTAGAATTACACTCGCATACTCGTACATTTAATGTACTGATGCCATTTGGCCTACATCTTATTATGATGCAGACACATGTAACTAGGATCGGCATCTAGTGCACCGTTGATCGAGTTGAGTATTTTAGAGTCTTGTGGTGAGCCTCCTTGCTTTCTGGAGGATCCTTTTTATTGCTTTTAGTACTATTATCAGTTCATTAGGATGTCGTGGGGCCTGTCCCGACATCCATCTCAGTTATTTTAGAGGCTTCATATTTAGTCAATCACATGTTAGTTCATTCGTCATTATGTTGTTGTTGGCTTATGTTCAGATTTGATTTGTTACTTTGGCTAAGTTAAATGTTTATTTTCTTAAAACATTTTGAGTTTAGTTGTGAGACATGTTGAGTTATCTTGTATTTGGATTCTCTTTCTTATGTCTATGTCTTCCCCTGAGTAAGTAAGCCAGGCCGAGGGTTCGCTTGGGGCCAGCAATGGTTCTCGAGTGCCAGTCCCGCCCAGGGTGTAGGCTTGTGGCGTGACAACCTCCCATGTATTCCGAGTGAATTGGTTGAAGTTATTTTTAGTATATTTTGGACTCTCATATTTAAATAGTGGATCGCTCATGTCCTTTGTGGAAGTAAGTCGATTGATTGAACCACGTTAAAGTTGTGTCTTATGGTATATTTCTCATTTGTCTTTTTACTCATGGTCTATGAAGGTTTTCTTTGCTATCTTCGGCATGAAACCTGCGTATTTAGGTCATAACAAATGGTATCAGATCCAAGTTCAGTGATGTAGCTAGATTTGACGGTTCAATGATGGAGCTAGGTCCAATAGTTTAATGATGGAGCCAAGTTCAATGGTTTTATGATTCAATGGTTGAGTCAGGTTAAAAATTGAGTGTTCATCTTTGTGGGTGTAGTTCTAGCTCAAACTTATTTGACAGTAATGAAGATTTTGTTAGAGAAATTGTTTCAAAGAAGCTCTCTGTGTCGAGACATAGATTTGATGGAGGAGATTATGGAGAGGAGATGCAAGTTGATGAAGATTATGTGAAAAAGGTGGATAAATTTATTTTGTCAGAAATTCGGGCCAAGGGGGAGATTTTTTGGATATTAATTTCCCTAAGTTTCTTACCATAAATAGGTTTTCCTTTTAGGAAAAGGTTTATGATTGAAAAGACCTTTTCTTGTAGGAAAAGGTTTATGACTCTATAAATAGAGGCTTGTTCTTTCTAACTTAATCAGTATTCATACTGTAGTCCTAGAGGTTTTGAGAGTTTTGGTTGGGGATAGAATTTGTGGGACACAAGTGATACATTATCACTTGTGTGAACCTCCCATGTATTTCAAGTGAATTGTTTGAAGTTGTTTCCTTCTTTTTTTTGTACTCTCATATTTATATAGTGTATTAGTCATCTCTTTTGTGGACATAGGTCGATTGACCGAATCACGTTAAATCATTGTGTCTTATGGTATATTTCTCGTATGTCCTCTTACCCATGGTCTATCAAAGTTATCTTTCCTAGCTTCCCGTGACACCTTCTTATTTTAGTCCTAACAAGCCTAACCTGAGTGAGCTCGTTAATTTCCAAAGTCGATGTGGATAGCCCGTCAAGGATGGGCTAGTAGGTGTTGGTAGCTTATGTTCAGTATAGGTTCACAATAGGAAAATAAATAAATAATTTTCTCTGTTAGATTCAAATTAGGAAAATAAATAAATAATAATTTTCTCTATTCCCGCTCAAAGTTGGATTTGAAATTAAAACCTAATTTGTAATGTTATAAATAGATGAGTTAACACCTCTCTCTTTTCTAGTGTGTTATTTTCTTTGCAATTGTATCATTCCACGTTTTTTTCAATGTCTGATCAAAAACCTTTGCTTACCCTATAGAAGACCTACTTTTACTATTTATTTCCATCAAAAGCTGAAGAAGAAGCTTCCAAATTTAACAACACTCTACGGGTAGTGACTGGAGAGCTAGTGGAGATAAGGGACTTATACCTTGCCCCGAAAATCAATCTAGAAAACCCATGGAAGATAAAGAAAAAAAATACCAGTGATGAGATTGTTGTAGGAATGCTGATGATTCCATTTATCCAGATGTTTGAGTACATTCTTCGATACTGGACTTTAGACATGGCCAAAAGTTTGGAAAATGGATGCAGGGTGTGTGTTAACGTGTGGATGTAACTAAGGAGAATGTCCCTAACAAGTATTAAGGTGGAAGTGTTTTCTTAAGGAAACAGTACACTGATGACTTATCTCTTTCGTGCATGGAATTGTTCAAGGACCGCACATTGGGATTTGGTGATGAAATTGGGCTTTATTGGGATCCTAGATCTTCCAGTTTAATGTTCAAATTATTTTCTCATTGAGCTTAGTGAAAAGGTCCAAGAATGTAGGACAAAAAACAACATTCTTTTGTTTAGTATTACTCTTTCATAAAATTGTTATACCTATAATTGATTCTGAAATTGGAGTATTTTCACTATGGAGTATGATGGTCCTTGAAGTTCCAAGCAATCCCCTTTTTGTACTTGTGTTCTCATTAGTGTTCTTTTAATATGAGAATATTGTAATTTGTGGGGTTTCATTAAATTTCACAAAGACGTAATATTTAGTATATTTTATATTCTGGAAAACCTTTTGTTTATATGCTCCTCTCCTAGAAAGGAGCTTAATGTGAGAAATAAGTTGATATACTCGCAAAAAATGCCTAGAAAGAAGGACCTAACATGACCTAATTAAGGACCCCATTTCGCACACAAACTCAATGGTATAAGATTACCCCTTAATGATCAGGGCTTGAATCTTTAAGTTGATGGATTTCGTACAGTGTTAGACCTATGATATTTCATAACAGCTACTGATTTAGGTGTGTTGCCAAAGCACATCGAGTTAAACGTCAAGAAGGGAAGATAAAGAATTGAACTGCATCGAAAGATATAAGATTCTCAGAGGAATGGGATTTCTAAATTGGACAGAGATGTATTAACTAAGAAGAAACTGATTTTGCAACAATACAGGGTCTAAACTCCTTCAATCATATGAATGAAAGCTTTTGCATTAGCACAACAATAACGCTACATTCATTCAAGTTTTTGTTTCCATTTTTTTGGCTGTCAATTGTTTCTAAAAATCCTAGGTAATAACTAGATAGGAAAAAGAAAGATGAGTTCAAATTAGGCAACATAAGTTGCTGGCTACTTAACTGTTGGGCAATGGCCTTTAGAGACAATGCATAACCCATTAGACAAATACCTGAATTTAGCATAAATGACGGCTGTAAGTAAACTTCCTCAATAAGCTCATCTTTTGGCAGTCCAAATTCTTATGTGCAAGATATAAGATCAAAACTAAACTGATGACATTACCATAGAATGTTCTTCTTGATCCATTTATGCTGCCCTTCTAAGTTTAGCTAGTTTAGCCAACACATTCTCGAGGGGAACTCTCAGCTTGCTCTTTTTAGTCTGCAGTTTGATCACAACATCAGTTAAACTAATTGCAGTAGTCATATGACTCATATGACTCATATCTTAGATCTTTGTGTAGAAATGAACATAAACCATATTCATCGTCGAAGGAAACAATTTAAGAAACAAATATGGTTTCCTCCCATCTTTTGTTAGTATTAACATATATGGAAGGTTCTTTAAGAAATTAATTATAGTTTTTATCATCCTGCCTAGTCAAATTTAAAATAAAATTAATAGCCGCAGTTGGAAGCATACTCAACTCCATAACAGCGAACAAGAGCAAACACTTCATCAATAGATTCAAAGAGAAATTTGCAATCACGCAGAGCTGCATCCATACAACAATGAAATAGGAAAACATTACCTCACATGTAAAAGATCAAAGTATTAACATGTCGAAATCTTTGACACCTCCCCATAAAAAACCCCATGCTTTTTAGATGCCTGATCTGAGTTAAATTAAAACCTGCACTAGAAAGTTTCCTAGATACAATAATAACAAGAAGTTTTCTTTTTTCTTTTAATAATAAAAATAAAAGGTCTCAAGGATACTCGGGTATTTGGTTAGCAGCCTCGGGATTATCATAAAGCCAGTTCCTTTGTGCATATGCTAATTCCCTGGTACCAAACAAAGTCAAAGCCCAACTCTCATCACAAGAAGGAAGCAACAGAGACAAGAAAAATGCAAAAAGTCAAATATGCACTCTCTTACAAAATGCAGAAATTACCACCATTTTCTCTTGGATTCCTTTCAAAATATCACCATCTTCACAATCCATCATAGCTTCACATATAAATCAAGAGGATTTTAGAATAAAAATTAGAATAGAATTGAAATTTAAGTACTCTACTCATTTTGTAAGCCATTTGGTACTTGATATACCAACAGAAATGTTAGTTTACTGATTCAAAAGTTAAATGTTGTTAGTGGCAGTACTTTTAGGAATCTTTAATGTTTCCAGTTTACTAGCTCTTGGAGTCCTAATTAGTTTATGTTAGTCAGTTAGTAGGTCATGGGTTAGTGTTAAACTAATGCCCTATTATTTAATTTCTCTAGGTTTGTTTCTTTTCAAGTACTATTTAAAACTTGTATCGCTATTTTCTGAAGCATAAGAAAATATTAATTTTTTCTCTCTGTTTCTTAATATCTTATTGGAGTAGTGGTTCATCACTTTTGCCAACATTCTTGGTATCAGCGCTTTACTCCAGGTTAAGATCCATCATTTCCTCAAGCAGGGATTGGTATAGTAAGAGATAAAAATAGTGAAATATTGAGAGGTTTTTTTAAAATAGAGAAATCAGACAATTTCCATGGCAAAAAATGGGACAGCAGCTTCGCCGCAGCTCATAATTCCATTTTTTAGAGGAGAAAATTATCAGTTCTGGAGTCTAATAATGAAGACTCTTTTCAAGTCTCAAGAACTATGGTATGTAGTTGAGACTGGAATTCCAGAAGGGAATGCAAACCAACTGAGAGAACATCGGAAGAGAGACTCAAAAGCCTTGTTCACGATCAAGCAAGCTCTTGATAATGAATTTTTTCCTCGCATATCAGCAGCTGAGATTCCCAAACAAGCATGGGAGATCCTGAAGCAAGAGTACTTTGGAGATGATAAGGTAATTACTGTTAAATTACAAACTCTCCGACGTGATTTTGAAACATTGTTCATGAATGAAAATGAATGTGTGCTAGGATATTTGCTTAGAACATCTGTTATTGTTAATAGTATGAGATCCTATGGTGATAAAATTTATAATCAGATTGTTGTGTCTAAAGTATTGAGAAGTTTAACCACTAAATTTGAGCATGTTTTTAATGCAATTGAGGAATCTAAGGACCTATCTACCTATTCTTTCGGTGAATTAATGAGTTCCTTGCTAGGTCATGAAGATAGACTAAATAGGTCCCGTAAGAAAGTTTAAGAGAAGGCATTCCAAGTTAAGGGGGAGTTTTCCTACAAGGGAAAAGTAGAAAACTCCGCAGGACGAGGACATGGCAGAGGCAATTTCTGTGGTCGGGGTCGTAGTGGCAGCGACAGAGGTAGAAACTCAATTGGTAAATTCCATCCGTACAAGAGCAATATTCAATGCAGATACTGCAAGAAATTTGGCCATAAAGAAGTTTATTGATGGATGAAGGAGAAAGATGAGCAAAAGGAAGTCAATTTTACACAAAATATGGACGAAGAAAGTAAGTTGTTTATGGCTAGTTCACAAATAACTTAAAGTGTGAATGTTGTGTGGTTCATTTATAGAGGATACTCATATCACATGTCATGTTCGAACTCTCTATTTAGAGATCTTGATGAGTCCCAGAAAAGTGAGGTGCGACTAGGAGATGACAAACAAGTTCACGTTGAAGGGATAGGTACAATTGAGATAAAAACTTTCCAAGGTAATGTGAAGCTTTTATATGATGTGCAATATGTCCCTACTTTGGCTCATAATCTGTTAAGTGTTTTCCAATTGATGACCAGTGGCTACTCAATTATTTTTTATGATAATGCATGTGACATTAAGGGGAAAAAAATCTGGAAGCACGATAGTTCGTGTGCCTATGACAAAACAAAATGTTTCCTCTTGATATTTCAAATGTTGGTAAGAATGCCTTAGCTTTAAAGGACGGAATGAGACTAATTTGTGGCACTTACGCTATGGACATTTGAATGTTAATGGGTTGAAACTTTTGGTTCAAAAAGATATGGTTATTGGCTTGCCAAAAATCAATGAACTTGACTTGTGTGAAGGATGTATCTATGGGAAGCAAACTGAGAATTCGTTTCCAGTGGGAAAATCATGGAGGGCTACAACTTGTCTTGAACTTGTACATGCTGATTTGTGCGTGCCAATGAAAATGAAATTCCTTGGTGGAATTCGATATTTTTTTATGTTTACTGATGATTACAACCGCTTTAGTTGGGTTCATTTCTTGAAATTTAAATTTGAAACCCTTGAGAATTTCAAGAAATTTAAGGCATTTGTAGAGAATCAAAGTGGTAACAAGATAAAATCACTTTGTATCGATAGATGAAGTGAATTCTTGTCTAGTGATTTTAATTTGTTTTGTGATGAGAATGGATCAAAGGGAACTTACAATGCCATATACACTGGAACAGAATGGTGTGGCCGAGCGGAAGAATAGGACGGTGGTGGAAATGGCTCGAAGTTCACTGAAAGTAAAGGGTCTGCTAGATTATTTTTGGGGAGAAGTTGTTGCAACTGCTGTTAATCTTTTGAATATCTCACCAACAAAGGTTGTTTGGAACACAACACCTCTAGAAGCTTGGAATGGTAAGATACCTCGGGTAAGTCACTTAAGAATCTTTGGTTTTATAGCATATGCTTTTGTTAATTTTCACTCTAGCTTGATGAAAAATCTAGAAAATGCATTTTTATTGGCTATAGTCTTCAATCCAAAGCATATCGTCTATATAATCCCATAAGTGGCAAAGGGATTATAAATAGAAATGTTGGTTTAATGAGGATGCAAGTTGGAACTTTAATTCTGGGAACATGATATCCAATATCTTATTGCTATCTACTGATGAAGAGCATGCAGTAGATTCTGGAAATTCACCCAATTCTTTTCCTGTAAGTTCATATGTTCGCTCATCAATTGCACCATCAACAACTTTTGCACCTGATGTGTCTTCTGTTGAGCCGATTCCACTTAGAAGATCAACAACGAAAAATAAATTGAATACTAACTACTCTAATAGTGCAAATACTTCTTGTCAATTTCTTTTTCTTGTTTCAGATCCTGTTTGTTATGAAGAAGAAATAGAACAATCAGAATGGAAGAATGTTATGAATGAAGAGATGCAAGCAACTGAAAGAAACTCTACATTGGAGTTAGTTGATGCACATGAAGGAAAGAATGTAATAGGGCTCAAATGGGTGTTTCAAAAAAAGTACAATGCTCATGGGAGCATTCAAAATCATCAAGTTCGGCTCGTGGAAAAAGGATATTCACAACAACAAGGTATAGATTTTGAAGAAACTTTTTCTCCTGTTACACGATTTGAAACAATGAGAGTTGTTTTGGCTTTGGCTGCGCAATTATATTTGTTTGTGTATCAATTTGATGTGAAGTCCGCTTTTTTGAATGGTGATCTTGAAGAAGAGGTTTATGTTTCACAACCTCGGGGCTTTGTTATTACTGGCAATGAGAACAAAGTCTACAAGTTAGAAAAGCTCTTTACGGGTTGAAGCAAGGTCCACATGTGTGGTATAGTAAAATTGATTCATTCATTCAAGATAGCATATTCACAAGAAGTGAAACGGAGCCCACTTTGTACTTGAAGAAACAAGGTAATGGAGAATTTTTAGTGGTTTGTCTCTATGTTGATGATATGATTTACTATTGTTCCTCAAAAACTTTAGTTAATGATTTTAAGTCCAGTATGATGAGAAACTTTGACATTGTCGGACTTGGGCTTACTAAAATATTTCTTGGGGCTTGAGGTGATCCAAGATAAAGATGGAATTTTTATTTCTCAAAAGAAATAAGCAGAGGATCTTTTGAAAAAATTCCATATGATGAAATATGAAGCAGAAGCTACACCAATGAATATCAATGAAAAGTTGCAGCGTCCAGATTGAACTGAGAAAGCAAGTACAAAATTGTTTAGAAGTTTAGTGGGTGTCTTGAATTATCTAATGCACACTAGACCTAACAAGGCATTTTCTGTTAGTGTTGTGTCCAGATTATTGCAAAGCCCCACAAAGCAACATTTTGGTGTTGTGAAACGAATTCTTCGTTATGTGGCTGAAACAGCAGACTTTGGTATCTGGTATTCTAAAGCACCAAATTTCAAATTGGTTGGCTTTACTGACACTGATTAAGCAGGCTGCTTGGATGACCAAAAATGTACTTCCGGAAGTTGTTTCAACTTTGGTTTCGGAGCTGTGACATGGAGCTCAAAGAAGCAGGAGATAGTAGCTTTGTCGACATCTTAGGCAAATTATACAACAACAAGTTTAGTAGCACAACAAGCTTTATGGCTTCGCAAACTACTTGAAGATTTTAGTTACGAGCAAAAGGAGTCTACTGAGAACTTTTCTGATAGTAAATCAGCAATTGCTTGGTTAAGAATCCCTCTTTTCATAGGAGAACAAAGCACATTGATGTGCAATATCACTTTATCCGAACTTTGGTAGCTAATGGAAGAATAGTGCTGAAATTCTGCAACATAAATGAGCAAGTAGCGGATATATTTACGAAGTCTCTTCCTCAGGCTAAGCATGAATATTTCAGGTTGCAGTTGGAAGTGTGTGATTTTAAATCAAGGGGAAGTGTTAGTTGACTCATTCAAAAGTTAAGTGCTATTAGTGGCAGTACTTTTAGGAGTATTTAATGTTTCCAGTTTACAAGCTCCAGGAGTCCTAATTAGTTTATGTTAGTCAGTTAGTAGGTCATGCGTTAGTGCTAAACTAGTGCCCTATTATTTATCTAGGTTTGTTGCCTTCCAAGTACTATTTAAAACTAGTATCGTTGTTTCTTGAAGCAAAAGAAAAGATTATGTTTTCTCTCTGTTTCTTAGTATCTTATTCGAGTAGTTGTTCATCTCTTTTGCCAGTAAGAAAGAGACAGATGATCATCAAATGACACACAACCATTTCATTTGCCCACATCAGCATGATCGCGTCGACGTTCGCGTGATTTCAATTCAAACAATTTAACAGTTATTTTTTCTATATTCTTGAAGCAATAGGAATATGTTTTTTTACTTGGTGAAGAGAGAAGAACACAAACATTTTCTCCGAACAGAGTTGAAAGCTTATCTGCTTTTTTTATAACAACAAGGTATTTTTCCTTTGCGAGAAAGTAGCAGTGCACACTTCTTATGAATCAATCAACCCCATTTCAATCTTTTGCTTACCCCTGCTAGTCCCTTTTTCCATTGCTAAAGAAAATAATTAAAGAAGAAAATTATAAGTTGTTTTGGTTGAATAAGCATGAATTCCTGAACAACTTCGAGAGGAACGCAAGGGTAATTTATAGTAGGTGCAAGATTCTATTTATCACTTTTATTGTCATATTATTTAATATTTTCATATTATGAGTCTATTTGTTATGTGTATTGTCACATTATTTAATGTTTTCATATTATGAGTCTATTTTTCATGTGTATTATCACATTATTTAATATTTTTGTACTGTAAGTCTATCTATCATGACTATTTTCATGTTAGTTTAATATTTTAATATTATGTGAATCTATTACTAGATTTACATATATATTGTTATATTGGGAAGAGATACTTGAAACAGCATAAAGTTATCTATGTGTGATCTATATGTCACTGGTTGTCAAAATTAATCCAAATGGTTCTTTTGCGACACTTAAAGGCAGACTTGTGGCTAAAGACTATGCTCAGACTTAGAAGCATTATGATCTCAAATCAGGGGGCTCGAAAAAACATTAAATAAACCTGAACAACAATCTAACCATTCGAGAAGAGAAAAAGCCACATCTATTATATCGAAGCAGTAAATCAAAACAAAAAGGGAAATAGCCTAGCTTTTATCACAATTTTTACACCACTTTGACAAAAATGAGAATGGACAGTGAATAAATCAAACCAACAAGAAACAACTTTTAAGCTAGAAAACTGTTCGAACTACATTCACTATCCACAAACACGTACTTGGATCATATTAGACAAACAAACTACCAAAGTTTCAATCACACGAGGAAATCCCTATTCCCAATGATATCAGAACAATATAGTCAACTAAGCAAACAAACATAACTCAAATTAAGAAAGACTGTAAAAAGAGCGAGGTTGTACACCTTTTCCGAGGCAGCGAGACAGAGACGAGAACGACGAGCTAGAAGGGAACTATGCCACCACCAATGATGGAGCTACGGGGGAAACTCGAATTGCAAACAAAAGATCTGGAAACTCAGTGATATAAACACTATCGTTCTACTTTCTACTTTGATTTTTTCTTGCCTATGCTTGATGAATTTTAGTTTTCTTTTTGTTATTTTCTCACTGTTTTCTGCCAATAATTTTCTCCTTTTCGCATTTTTTCCTCCCAACCCTAAACAATGAAGAAGGAAGGGGTTTATATAAGAGGAAATTAGGGTTGTTTTTGGGAGGAAAACGGATGAGGAATGGGATGAAATTTATTCGAATTTCAAAAGCTCCACCAGAGATAACTCTGTCTGCCAAGAATTAGTACCAAACTTGTACAAAACAAATGGATTCTTAACGGGAAATTAGTAAGGACCGTAGGATTTTTTATCAAGGACAAACTTGCAAGGATATTGATCCACCTAGATGATTTTCGTACGGAGAAGAAAAGGGACAAGGGAAGAGGACACACGTTGTGGGTCGGGTTCACTGGGCTCAATTTTTTGGATTTGCAGCGTAGAGTTCTGGGTTTCGCTCACTGCTGGAGGAAGAAGAACGCAGGGTCGGGGCAGGGCGCGATGTACTGTGTACATCAGATGTAATTGTTGTTGTATTGTATTGCTGATGTTTGTTGTATGCTGGAATGGGCGGGGTTATTGTTGTTGGATAAGAGTTGGGTCTTAGGAGAATTAATAGTGGGCTGAGGATTTGGATTGCAACTCTAGCCAATTTAAGTTTAGAACTTAACAAAAATTAATTGGTGAAATCAGTTAAAATTAAATAGGACCGATTAATATAATTAATTAGTGAGCTTCTTAATCTTAACACAATGAAATAATTAACTCAATTATAAGCTATTTAATCTAAAATATAGGCCATTGAATAATTAAGCTAATTAACCAAATATTTAATTAAAACAAAATCTTTTCGAGACGATTTTCAAAATATTTATAAAATAAACTAATTATATAAAACCATATTTATTATTAGAAATTATAAAAGTGACCAAAATTACTTCAAATACTTGAAAAATATTTTAAACTTTATAAAAACTAATTATTTCAAATCGTTTGAAATTTAAGAAACTCAATGATTAATTCATATCGTGGAGGTCCAAAATTGGGTGTCAACAATATGTACTTGACTTACTTGAAGAAACCGGAAAGGTGGGACTTAAGCCATGTGGCACACCAATAGATTCTTATGTACATCTTACTAAGGATGTTGTTGATCTAGAAAAATACAAAATGTTAGTTGGGAAACTGAACTATCTCACTATGACCCATCCAGATATTGCCTATACGGTCAGTATTGTCGATCAATTCATGTTTGTACCAACAGTCAAACACTAGGCAGCCTTGAAACAAATCTTGTGCTATTTGATAGGAGCTCATGGTCTTGGCATAATATATAGTGATTACGAGGATACTCATGCTGAGTGTTTTGTAGATGCTGATTAGGCTGGATCAAGAATGATAGAAGATCAACTACTACATAATTGTATATTTGTTAGTGGAAATTTAGCATATTGGAAGAGTAAGAAACAAAATGTTGTATCTCGATCTAGTAGTCATCTATTACGTTATAACTTATAAAATAAAAATTAATATACGAAAATAGTTCTAAAAACTAAAATGTAGTTGTATCCACATGTTTATATGACATCTAAACAGATTAAGTAGAATATACGTGCAAAGCACATCTGGTTAGATGAATAGAAAAATGCACAACAAATATCATCTATAAGGAAATATTAGTGAGATACGACTAATTACATGATTGAACCTTATCAAATTGAAATAAATATATACATTATTGCATTTAACTAATAAAAAATTTCATTGACCATCTTCATAGGTTCGTGTTAATAACACATATATATGACGATCCACATTGAATATTCACAAAAGAATTTGCAATATTATTTAGTGCAAAGCTTATTATTCAAATCTTCGCTTAAATTTTTTGAATTGATAATCACGTGCAACGCACGTGTCAAAAATCTAGTTATACTAAAAGTGGAAAGCCACAAAGTTACAAGTTGAAATATCATTTTACCCCTATTCTAATTCAAAATGTTATGAAATATCGAATAAGTCAAATTTTAATTATTAAAAATATTTCACATTCTTTTCACCTCGTGGCTTAATTGCAAGCTAAAGTGTAACGATCCGAACCGTACTTAATTAGGAGAAACAAAAATTTGCGAAATTCAGGGCCTTTGTCCCGCCAGAGCGGGACAGATGCCGCTAGGGAGGCGACGCCAGGGCGGGATAAGATGGAACCAGGGTGGATAGGCGAGGCAGAACGTAAATTACGAGAAATTCTATTTTCCCCATCTTCCTAAAATACCTAAATAAGTCATAAAACACCCTAGAAACCTCAGAAAAGCTTCTCTAAGCTTGGGAAGGAAGGAGAATAATATTTCTAGCATGAGGATGGTGAAATCCTGCAGATCTGTGGCCAAATTCACCGTTATGTCATCCAGAAAACTAGAAAATTATCTGCAATTACTCCATGCATCTGCTTGGCACCCAGATAGGCTAGGTTTTAGGAATTGAGTAGTTTAAATCTGTGCTCACTACGTAATATATGTGAATCGATGGTAGGATTTATGCATGGGCCTTCATGCACCAAATGATTTATGATTTAAAATCTAGAAAGAAGCCTTAGACGATGGATTAGGATTGAGTATGGTCGAATTAGGGTTTGCATGAGGCGTGTTGATGAATAATACATTGTGAGGGTGTTGAATCCATGATTTAGTGATGTATGTATTTCATGTTTCACGGTGATACTTGTATGTTTACGAATTATGTATTGTTTACTACACTTGTTGTAAATAGGGATATATGAATGACGAACGCTATGCATCATGAATTGTTTATATGATTTTGAGAATATACTTGTGATTGTGATGTGTGGAATGGATCAGTTGCCACATTCCGGCATAACTAACTTGGATTGGTTGCCGCGTTTCGGCATAACTAACTTGGATCGGTTTCCATATTTTGGCATAACTATGGGATCAATTGCCATGTTTCAGCATAATTATTGGATTGGGTACCACATTTCAGCATGCTAATTGTTTGGGTTTGGGTTTCATGAGAGGACCAATGATATGCATAACTGTGTAGTTTGAGAAATATGAAGATGTTCGTTGTTCGTAAATGTTGATAATGTTGTACATATTCGATATGTGCATGTGACTATGTGGGTGTATTTCTTTATATATATGATGCACTTAGTGGATATGTGTTATGATGGCTTATATTGATTGTTCTTTGTTAAGCAGACTTGTTAGGTATAGTGAAAGGGTAAAGTGTTTAAGGGGCGAGTAATGGATAGCAAGGGTTGTTCGTGTGTCGCAATAGGGAGAATTTGAGATAGTGTATGTGATGAAATATGCTTGGGTGGATTTCACCCTGGAGTAATAGATTGGGTTAGTGCTAAGGAGGTTTAAGTACTCTACTATGTTACAATGGTTGAGGAATGTAACGAGGAAGTAAAGGTACGAAGTGAGTGGTTAGTTGGAATGCTTGACGGTGAAATTGGGGATTCGTTAATGTGTTAGAACGGTTAGGCCATGATCAAGAACCTGTTAAGTAGGTGGATCAAGAAGGTGGTTAGTAATTGGAGTGTTGTTGTAACTTGGAGGTATTTAAGAGACGGAAGAGGTGGAGAAATGAAGGGTTTATTGCATAATTTTACTAGTTGTTTCCTTATATTATGTAGTGGGCGTCGGGTTTACCGATGATGCCTACTAGTACGTGTGTTTTGTACTGATACTACTCTTGCTATGTCTTTTGACATTGTCTGGATGTAGGATTGGTGATGTTTCATTAGGTGAAGAAGAAGAAAATTCTCCAGCAGCTTCTATTCTTCCTTCCGCATGGTGGGAGTTGTGTCTTTTATTCTTCTTGTCCACGTACTCTTAGTAGCTCTTGTACCTGTTTAGAATAGACCCTTGGGAGTTGTTAAATTTCTTTACAAAGTTTGACTAAAAGTGTGTTTAAGGATATTGTTTTAAAAAATCATATTATTTTATTTATTTCCTTTGTTATTTGAATTTTCCGCATGTTTAACTATTGGGTTATGAGGGTTCTCCTACTTAGGTGTTAGAGTGGGTGCCTGCATGACCCGGTGGGTTGGATCGTGACAAATTTGTATCAGAGCCTAGGTTACCGGTCTCCCAGTACAAGACAAAAATGTGGAATAGACTCTTGCGGATTGGTGTGTTGACGTCCACATCCAATCTTCAGGAAGCTAGGAAGCATTCTAGGAAATTGTTCCACTCTTTCTCTCCTTTCATGCGAAGTGTCGCTTGTGGTATGAGTTGGGTCCAATTGGTATCTCAACGAAGTAAACCAGACGTCCTGGTCACAACTGAAGGGGCCACAAACAAAGAAAATTGGAAACTTAGAAGGTTCCAATTGGTATCTTCCCCTAGGGGCGGTGTAAATGCATGTATGATCAGTAATGGTCATCTATGGAGCGAAGTAACTAATTAAAAATTTGGACTTGTCTTTGAGTTGCTACTTGAATATGTGAGTGCGTACTTCTTGTTTTCTAAATTTACTATGAATGTGAAGTTGTAATTTCTTGAGTATGATGAGGTAATTATGTGTACTATAATATGTGCTTGAACCTTGAATATGTGCAATGTGTAGGGATGTGGTGCGGAATTGATTAGAACGAATTTTGGTTCGTATATCGTAGGATTGAATTGGGGTAGACAATGATTATCCTAGTATAAGAAGTATCCTAAAATTTCAGGGTAAAGCTGGAACCTTTGGGAATTTTTAGAAACGCGAAAAACCTCAGAAAAATCTTGGCGGAGGTTCTGTTTTCGTTTTGACTGCTGGGGAGGGATTATTACCGCAATGGAAGGACCACCAAAGCGGAATTTCTTCCTCCAGAGCAGGATGAGGCGAGGCAGAACCTCAGCTTGTCTCCCCTATATTTCCTAACCACAATTTCAGACCCCGAATGGTATCCAAATTCACCCCAACCAGTCTAACAGTATTCAGCAACAGAAGTAATAGATTATAAAATCTTAAGATTAAATAAAAAGGTACATCAGACAACAAAAACAAGCATCCATGTGCTACAAAAACTTAGGAAAAGCGAAAGATAAAAACAGTTGTCTAAAATTTACAAGACAAAAAAAGTGAAATAGTAAGTCAGATAAGGAACCCTCAGACTGGGTGGTGTCCATGTCGGAGTCAAGATCCTCTAGGGGTATCACGCCAGCCCAAGCCTCATTCAACATAGGGAACTGCGTGTAGTCCTTCGGATCAAGTTTGGGAATCTCCTTCCTAAAGGCAACACAAGAAAATATGTCATTAATAGTCTTCCACATGCGAGCACTCAGGCGATCCCTCTCCACACTCTTCCTCCTCTCTTGGCGCAGCTGGCGGCTGAGCATCTCGATCTCTAGGGTAGTGCTGGGGGGAACCAGAGTGAAGTCGGCATAGGCGCTCCCCATCCTCTTCCGGACAACCTCCAGATCCTCATCGACCCTTGCACTTGAGAGTGGGTCCTCGTCATCCGAATCCACAGCCGGCTTACTACTGCTAGACCTTCCCGTCCTCTTTCTCTGGCTCCTAGAAGTAGAACCAGACCTGACCAAAATAGGGTGAAAGGGGGGATCCATAGGAAGTACCTCATCAACGTCAAATAGTAGCACTCCCGCCCGCTTACATAGAGCAGTAATAAGTCCCGCTAGGAAGAATGACTTCTTGTTACCTCGGTAAAATATCTTCCACTCCGAAATAATTTGTGCCCCCACATTCAGCTCGATACCTGCATGGCGCACGCCACCACCAAGGCCCTGGGAAAGGTCACGTTGATGCGGTTGCCCGATGAGTGAATCCTCCAAGTCACCAAGTGCAACCACCTCTTAGCATCTGACGACCAATCAATGCTAGTAATGCCCTCTGCAGTAGCCCAATAGACCTGATCCCGACACAGAGGCTCAACTAGAGTGTCTCTCAGCCACTCCAGATCTATCTCCCTCAGCTTGGCCTCGTACGCAGCGTTTGAGACCTCCGGTACCTCCAAAGCCTCATTGATGGCAGTGGTGTTCAAAGGAATGTCAACTCCCTTGATACGGATGACGGGTAGAGAGTCATCCCATCGCACAGTGGGCAAGATGGCGTAGAACTCCCTCACCCAAGTAGAACGTGCATCTGGGGAAGCCTCAGTAAGTGGAACCCACCCGAACTAGACCAGAAGAGCATAGAGGGCATGCTCTTTATCTTCTAGCTTATGCAACATGAACCCTCTCTTGCAACAGAACCCCATGTTGCGGTAGTCTTGATGTCTCTCCCGACTCGCGGCATCAAGGAACCGGATGAAGGGTAAGTTTTCTTCATTTTTATCTGCCATTTAAGAGTCTGCAATAAAGTTGAATATAAGTTAGAACACAATAGGATATTCGGAAGAGGCAAAAAGTGGAAAAGAGAAAAAATTATGTGTTAAGGGGCAGTCCACTGCCTGGCGTATCCTGCCACAGCAGCCATAATCCTGCCTTGGCGGGATTGTGAAGGCCGCCATAGCGAGGAATACCAGGCATGACAATGGCACCTTTTTGTCCCAAAACCCTCTTTTGCGACAGAATTTCGTCAGATCAGAGTAAGTAAACTACCCTAGAACCTACATATGCAATTATTCCAGCAAAATAATTCATAAATGAGGCCTAAATTCGAATTTTACACTAAGAGGACCTTTAATTTCCCCCACCTATTTTTGTATTGATTTAACCGTATTTTTACGAAATCCTTATGCCCAGAACGTTGTGGAGATGTTAGGGACGTAAGGGATATACCTGTGCTACGTTTATTATATCAATCAAACAACCTAGTTCAATTTCAAAATAACTACCCAAAACCATTTTAAATCAATCAGTTATCGACATGCATTCGCTGTTAATCGAGTATTGAAGTAAGGAGAATGAAGGAATAAGAATTACCTTGATTTGCCGACCGGAAACGAAGTGAGTAGAGAGTGTTTTGGAAGTTTGGGGAGAAATGAAGAAATGATCTTCTTTTCCCCCCCTTTACTTCCTCCGATCTCCCGCAGCAGCGGGAGATCTCTCGCCACAGCGGCCTCACCTTAGCGGGAGGGCTGCCGCCCTGGCGTGACCAGGCTGTGTAATTTGGGATGCAAATATTTCTTTTCTCAAACATTGTGTCATATCCCTAATCAGTCTTTTAAAGTATATAGCCTGTCGTGGATCGCTTGATAAATAAAAACCATCCCTACCCGTGACTTGGTAATAGATCGAGTTGTTATATAAAAATGTTGTGAGGTAGGATGCGTGATGGTCCGTGCACTAGTCGTTCGAGGAAGAACGAGGGGTAAATTGGTATCTATTGTATGACCCGAATCATTGTTAATTAGGAGAAACAAGAAATCCAGGAAATTCTGGGCCTTTGTCCTGCCAGAGCGGGCCAGATGCCGCTAGGACAGGTTAAGCGGCGCCAATGCGGTATAGGTAAGGCAGATTGTAAATTACGAGAAATCCTATTTTCCCAATCTTTCTAAAATACCTAAATAGGTCATAAAACACCCTAGAAACCTCAAAAAAGCTTCTCTAAGCTTGGGAAGGAAGGAGAAGAAGATTTCTAGCATAAGGATGGTGAAATCTTGCGAATCCTTGGCCAAATTCACCGTCATGTCATCCGAAAAACCAGAAAATTATCTGTAATTACTCTGTGCATCTGCTTGGCGCCCAGGTAGGCAACATTTTATGAATTGAGTAGCTTAAATCTGTGCTCACTGCGTAATATATGTGAATCGATGGTAGGATTTATGCGTGGGCCTTCATGCACTGAATGATTTATGATTTAAAATCTAGAAAGAAGCATTAGATGATAGATTAGGGTTGAGTATGGTCGAATTAGGGTTTGCATGAGATGTGTTGATTAATAATCCATTGTGAGGGTGTTGAATCAATGATTTAGTGATGTATATAGTTCATGTTTCATGGTGATACTTGTATGTATACAAATTATGCATTGTTGACTACATTGGTTGTAAATAGTGATATATGAATGACGAAAGCCATGAATCATGAATTGTTTATATGATTTTGAGAATATACTTGTGATTGTAGTGTGTGGAATGGATCGGTTACCACGTTCCAGCATAACTAACTTGGATCGGTTACCACATTCCAGCACAACTAACTTGGATCGGTTGCCACGTTCCGGCATAACTAACTTGGATCGGTTGCCATATTTCGGCATAACTATGAGATCGGTTGCCACGTTCTGTTATGATAACTGTTTGGGTTTAGGTTCCATGAGGGAACCAATGATATGCATACTTTTGTAGTTTGAGAAATATGAAGATGTTCGTTGTTCATAAATGTTGATAATGTTGTACATGTTCAATATATGCCTGTGACTATGTAGTTGTGTTGCCTTATATATATGCTGCACTTAGTGGATATGGGTTATGACGGCTTATATTGATTGTTCTTTGTTAAGTAGACTTGTTAGGTATAGTGAAAGGGTAAAGTGTTTAAGGGGCGAGTAATGGATAGCAAGGGTTGTTCGTGTGTCGCAATGGGGAGAATTTGATAGTGTATGTGATGAAATATGCTTGGGTGGATTTCATTCTGCAGTAATAGATTGGGTTAGATGTAAGGAGGTTTGAGGTAGTGTACTATATTACCATGGTTGCGGAATGTAACAGGAAGTAAGGATACACAGTGAGCGGTTAGTTGGAATACTTGAGGGTGAAATTGGGGATTCGTTAATGTGTTAGAATTGTTAGGCCATGATCAAGAACCTGGTAAGTAGGTGGATCGAGAAGGTGGTTAGTCATTTGAGTGTTGTTGTAACTTGGAGTTATTTAAGAGAGGGAAGAGGTGGAGAAACGAAGGGTTTATTGCATAATTGTACTAGTTGTTTTCTTATATTATGCGGTGGGCATCGGGTTGACCAATGATGCCTACCAGTACGTGCATTTTGTACTGATACTACTCTTGCTACGTCTTTTGACATAGTCTGGATGCAGGATTGGTGACGTTTCATTTGGTGAAGACGAAGAAAATTCTCCAGCAGCTTTTATTCTTCCTTCCGCATGGTGGGAGCTGTGTCTTTTATTCTTCTTGTCCACGTACTCTTAGTAGCTCTTCTACCTATTTAGACTAGACTCTTGGGAGTTGTTAAATTTCTTTACAAAGTTTGACTAAAAGTGTGTCAAAGGATATTGTTTTAAAAATCATATTATTATATTTATCTCCGTTGTTCTTTAAATTTTTCGCATGTTTAACTATTGGGTTATGAGGGTTCTCCTACTTAGGTGTTAGAGTGGGTGCCCACATGGCCCGGTGGGTTGGGTCGTGACATAAAGAGTCATCAATTGACCATATTCATTTTGTAAGTTACACAGTGACCAGTTAATAAAATATGATTAATATGTTAAAAAAAATTGAAAATGACTATGGTTAATATGTTGATTAACTTTTGAATAAAATCATTTTATTGCAAGTTGAATTTTTCCTTTAACATATTTATTTCAATCATGTATTTAGTTTACCCTAAAAATAAGAATGATATTTGTTAATAACATGCAAAACTTCTGACATTTCTGATGAATATAGACAATTAATTAAAGAAAAATTAATAGTTATGTAACTTAATGAAATTCTATTAAATATTAAATAATTGCTAAATGTTGTCAAATATTTTTTTTTCCACCATTTAGTACTCCCTCCGTCCAACAATAGGTGTCCACTATACCAAAAATAGTTGTCCAACAATACTTGTCCAATTTAGAAAATCAATTATAATTTACTTTTTGCATCTATTTTAGCCTTTCTATTAAATACTATTTATCATCTAACACATTTTCAAAGGATTAAATTACATAGTGACCAGTTAATAATATATGATTAATATGTGAATTTTTTTTGAAAATGACTATGGTTAATTTATTGGTTAACTTTTGAATAAAATCATTTTATTGGAAGTTGAATTTTTCCTTTAACATATTTCTTCCAATCATGTATTTAGTTTACCCTAATAATAAGAATGATATATGTTAATAACATGCAAAACTTCTCACATTTCTGATGAATATAGACAATTAATTATAGAAAAATTTAGTAGTTATGTAACTTATGAAATTCCATTAAATATTAAATAATTGATAAATGTTGTCTAACATTTTTTTTTCCACCATTTAGTACTCCCTCCATCCAACAATAGTTGTCTACTATACTAAAAATAGTTGTCCAACAATACTTGTCCAATTTAGAAAATAAAGAGATCATTTACCTTTTGTGTCTATTTTACCCTTTCTATTAAATACTATTTATCATCTAACATATTTTTCAAAGCATTATATTTAGTAAAGTCAAAGGGTACAATAGTAATATTACCCTTATTATTTATTGTTTCTTAAGGGGTGTGTCAAGTTAATAGTGGACAATTTTTGTTGGACAGAGAGAGTGACAATTAACACTAATGATGAACTTATATTGAATTTTTCTCATTAAACATCTTATATAAATTATTATCAAGAATGTGTCATGCTTTCATCATTGGATGAGAGAAATTCAATAGGTATGTAACAATTTATCCTCATCCGTCGGTTCTACTTTTATTTTCTCCTCAAACCATTAACTAATGTGGTGAAGTTTTTTCATATTCTATGTAAATTTTATGAGATCACATTTTGTTGTTTGTTATGCGAAACAGAAAACTATAGAGTTTATTATAGTACATTTTAATGAAGCAGTGAAATCAGACACGAGGTTGTGCTTCAAGTTTTTAGTTGAATAATGAATAAGTCAAACTCCACTCTGTTCTATATTACATTCTTTTATTTTATGGTAATTATGTCCTATCATATAGTGTACCAAATTTATCATTTACAATATGTTTAGATTAAGTTATTGGGATAAACGTGCAAAGCATGTTCCCAACTAGAAGACTCATAATATAAAAACATTAAATAGTGTGACAATACACATTACAAATAGACTCTTGCACATACTATGAATTACCCTGGCGCTCCTTCAAAGTTGTTCGGGCATTCAGGCTTATTCAACCTAAACATCTTCTTATTTTCTTCTTTAATTATTTTATTTTGCAATGAAAAAGAGGACCAACAGAGGTAAACAAAAGATTGAAATAGAGTTGATTGAATTCAAAGAAGTGTGCGCTGCTAGTTTCTCGCAAATGAAAAACATCTTATTGTTCAAGTGTAAAACACAGAGACAATGGACCAATTTTCTTGTTGTATTATTGCAAGAATAACATTTATTTGTAGGTGTACAAGTAAAAATATGTAAGTAAATAAAATAAAATAAAAATACCTAAATATCTCTACATATTCTCTACCTATGATAGTTCAACGTATAATATATGTAGACTTGTCTATGTGCATTCTGCAACACTCCCCCTGAAGTTGGAGCATATATATTAATAATGCCCAACTTGTTAAAAAGATATGCCACATGATTTCTACTTAAAGTCTTCGTAAATATATCACCCAATTTCTCCCCAGTATTTACATATCAAGTGAAAAATGTGTTCTCTTAAATCTCCTCATGGATAAAGTTACATTCAACTTTAATTTGTTTTGTCTGTTCATGATACACTGGACTTGAGGCAATGTGCAGAGCAACCTGATTATCACACCAAAGTTTTGCTGGAGAAAAAGGCTTCAAACCAATCTCAGTTAAAAGGTGATGTATCCATAGTATTTCACAGGTGGATTGAGCCATAGCTCAATAGATTTTGTTTCGTACTCTTCCAAGATACCAAATTTCCACAAACAAATATACAAATAGCTAGTAGTAGATCTTATATCATTCTTGACCCAGCCCAATCAACATCTACAAAACACCCATCATGAGTATCCTCGTAATCACTCTACAATATGCCAAGGCCAGGAGCTCCTTTCAAATAGCACATTATTTGTTTCAAGGATGCCTAGTGTTTGACTGTTGGTACAAACATGAATTGTCTGACAATACTGACCGCATAGGCAATAGCTGGATGGTTCACAGTGAGATAGTTCAGTTTCCCAACTAACATTCTGTATTTTTATGGATCATCAGATGGATCAGCATCATCCTCAGTAAGATGTACATTAGAATATATTGGTGTTCCACATGACTTAACTCCCAACTTTCCAGTTTCTGCAATTAAGTCAAGTACATATTTTCTTTGGGACAAGAAAAACCCTTTCTTGCTTCTTGATGCTTCTACACCCAAGAAGTATTTCAGCTTCCACAAGTCTTTGGTGTAAACTTGGCATGAAAAATATTCTTCAGAGTATAAATTCATGTACAATCATCTCCTATAAAACAATGTCAACACATAGAGAACTAAAAGAATAATACCAGTAGTTGATTGTCCGTAGAATACTAAATGTTCACACTTGCTCTTTTTCAACACAAATTCTTGAATTACATTGCTAAAATTTTCAAACCATGCACAAGGGCTCTGACCATATACAAATTTCCTCAGATGAAAAACTTCTCTGTACTCCCACTGATCAACAACTCCAGGTGGTTGTTCCATATATATATACCTCTTCACGAAGATTATCGTGAATAAACACATTCTTGCTATCCAACTAATGTAAAGTCCAATCTTGAGAAGCAGTCAATGAAATAAACAAATGGACTAAGGTGAGTTTGGCTACCGGAGAGAAAGTGTCAGAGTAATCCACCCCATAAGTTTGAGCATAGTCTTTAGCCATAAGTCTGGCTTTAAGTCTCGCGAAAGAACCATTTGGATTAATTTTGAATCTAGTGCAAGCATTAGTGACTTCTTCCATGGCTTAAACCAATGACATATAGATCACACATAGATAACTTTATGTTGTTACAAGTCTATCTTCCCAATATAATAATATATATGTAAATTTAGTAATAGATTCACATAATATTAAAATATTAAATTAACGTGAAAATACTCATAATAGATAGACTTACAGTACAAAAATATGAAATAATGTGATAATACACATGGAAAATAGACTCATAATATGAAAACATTAAATATTGTGACTACACACATAACAAATAGACCCATAATATGAAACATTAAATAAAATCTAATTTACCCTTGCGTTCCTCTCGAAGTTGTTTAGGTATTCAGGCTTATTCAACAAAAACAACTTCTAATTTTCTACTTTAATTATTTTCTTTAGCAATTGAAAAATGGACTAGCTGGGGTAAGCAAAAGATTAAAATGGAGTTGATTGATTCAGAGGAAGTGTGCACTGCTACTTTCTCGCATAGGAAAATTACCTCGTTGTTAAAAAAAAAGTGGATAAGCTTTCAACTCTGTTCGGAGCAAATGTTTGTGTTCTTCTCTCTTCACAAAGTGAAACAACAAATTCCCATGGCTTCAAAAATATAGAAGAATAACTGTTAAATTATTTGAAATGAAATCACGCGAACGTCAACGCGATCATGTTGATGTGAACAAATGAAATGTTTGTGTGTCATTTGATGATCATCCGTCTCTTTCTTATTGGCAAAAGAGATGAACAACTACTCGAATAAGATATTAAGAAACAGAGAAAAAAATATAATCTTTTATTATGCTTCAAAAAATAGCGATACAAGTTTTAAATAGTACTTGGAAAGCAACAAACCTAGATAAATAATAGGGCACTAGTTAAGCACTAACACATGACCTACTAATTGACTAACATAAACTAATTAGGACTCCTGGAGCTTGTAAACTGGGAATATTAAAGACTCCTAAAAGTACTGCCACTAATTGCACTTTTGTTTTGAATGAGTCAACTAACACTTCCCCTTGATTCAAAATCACACACTCCCAACTGCAACCTCAAATATTCATGCTTAGTCTGAGGAAAAGACTTCGTAAATATATATGCTACTTGGTCGTTTGTGCTGCAGAATTTTAGCACTATTCTTCCATCAGCTACCAAAGTTAAGATAGAGTGATATTGCACATCAATGTGCTACGTTCTCCTATAAAAAGATGGATTCTTAACCATAGCAATTGCTGATTTGCTATCAGAAAAAATCTCAGTAGACTCCTTTTGCTCGTAACTAAAATCTTCAAGTAGTTTCCGGAGCCATAAAACTTGTCGTGCTGCTAAACTTCTTGTTGTATAATCTGCCTCAGATGTCCACAAAGCTAGTGTCTCCTGCTTCATTGAACTCCATGTCACAGCTCCGGAACCAAAGTTGAAACAACTTCTGAAAGTGCTTTTTTGGTCATCCAAGCAGCCTGCAAAATCACTCTCAATAAAGCCAACTAATCTGAAATTTGGTGCTTTAGAATACCAAATATCAAAGTCTGTTGTTTCAGCTACATAACGAAGAATTCATTTCACAACACCAAAATGTTTCTTTGTGGGGCTTTGCAATAATCTGAACACAACATTAACAGAAAATACATTGTAGATAATTCAAGCCACCAACTAAACTTCTAAACAATTTTGTACTTGCTTTCTCAGTTCTATCTGCACGTTGCAACTTGTCATTGACATTCATCGGTGTAGCTGTTGCTTCACAGTTCATCATATGGTATTTTTTCAAAAGATCCTCTGCTTATTTCTTTTGAGAAATAAAAATTCCATCTTTATCTTGGATCACCTCAAGCCCCAAGAAATATTTCAGTAAGCCCAAGTTAGACATGTCAAAGTTTATTATCATACTGGACTTGAAATCATTAACTAAAGATTTTGAGGAACCAAAGTAAATCATTTCATCAACATAGAGACAAACCACAAAAAATTCTCCATTACCTTGTTTCTTCAAGTACAAAGTGGGCTCATTTTTACTTCTTGTGAATCTGTTATCCTGAAAGAATGATCAATTTTACTATACCACGCACGTGGAGCTTTCTTTAGCCCGTAAAGAGCTTTCTAACTTATAGACTTTGTTCTCATTGCCATTAATAACAAAGTCTTGAGGTTGTGAAACATAAACCTCTTCTTCCAGATTACCATTCAAAAAAGTGGACTTCATATCAAATTTATACACGAGCAACATAATTGCGCAGCCAAAGCCAAACAATTCTCACTGTTCCAAATCGTGCAATAGGAGAAAAAGTTTCTTCAAATTCTATACCTTGTTGTTGTGAATATCCTTTTTCCACAAACTCAGCTTTATGATTTTCAATTCTCCATAAGCATTGTAATTTGTTCGAAACACCCATTTGGTCCCTATTACATTCTTTCCTTCAAGTGCATCAACAAACTCCGATATAGAGTTTCTTCCAATTGCTTGCATATCTTCAGTCATAGCATTCTTCAATTCAGATTGTTCTATTGTTTCTTCATATTAAACAGGATCTGAATCAAGCAAAACAAATTGACAAGAATTATTTACACTATTAGAGTCCTTAGGTTTCAATTTATTTTCCCTTGTTGATCTTCTAAGTGGAATCGACTCAACAGAAGACTCATCAGGTGAAAAAGTTGTTGATGGTGCAATTGATGAGCTTACACATGAACTTACAGGAAAATAAGTGGGTGAATTTCCAGAATCTACTACATGTTCTTCATCAGTAGATAGCAATTGGATATTGGATATCATGTTCCCAGAATTAAAGTTCCAACTTGCATCCTCATTAAACTCAACATTTCTATTTATTATCACTTTGCCACTTATCTGATTATATAGACGATATTCTTTGGATTGAAGACTATAGCCAACAAAAATGCATTTTCTAGATTTTTCATCAAGCTTAGAGTGAAAATTAACCAAAGCATATGCTATAAAACCAAAGATTCTTAAGTGGCTTACCTGGGGCTTATTTTCATTCCAAACTTCAAGAGGTGTTGTGTTCCAAAAAACCTTTGTTGGTTATATATTCAAAAGATAAACAGTAGTAGCAACAACTTCTCCCCAAAAATTGTAACACCCTAGAAATTTTTTGAGATAAGACTCGAACCATCCTTCGTTCTGAGTAGGATCTTACCGGGTAATTTAAATTTTTCTTAGGTGTTAAGGTCACTAGATGTAGCACCTTGAGTATCCAGAAGAACTAAGGATAGTTCATTGAAGTCATTCCTAAGTTCCTTTAAGATTTGGGTCAACTTCAAATGGCCATAATTCATAGTACATGATGATTTAGGTGTACCCTGAGATGGAAAATGAAAGTTCCTTGAATTATATTTCCAACTCCACCGAGTTTGCTAAGTTTCGAGGTTGGATGAGTGAGATATGCCTATTTAAAGTTATCCAAAAATAGTAAGGGGTATTTTGGTCTTTTCCTTACCCAATCAGATTTAATTTGTTTCTAGTAATTTTTTAGGGGTCTAATATGATTTGGTTCAGTTTTATAATCCTAATATACACCTAGGATTTTAGTTGAGAGTTCAAGAAGAAAAGAAGAGAAAAGAGGAGAAAAGAGAAAGGATCAAGGCATTCATCGAGGTTCTTGAGTTTTGTTGCGGATTTTCGCCATGGATTTGATCCCTAAGAGGTATTTAAGCTTCCATAGTATTGGGTTTGTTCACTCACACGCCAATCATGTTATTTTTAGTGCAATTTCATTTTTGAAGTTGAAAGATTAGAGTTCTTGATGAGTTCTTGATAAGTGTTCTTGAAGTTCATTTTAAATCTTCTTTTGTTGAGGTTTTGATGAATTCTTGAGATGAAAGTGATTGTTTTGAGTTCTATATTAAGTAGATTAGAGTGTACTTATGTTGGGTAATCAAATCCAAGTGATTGGGGGAAGAAACCGTTCGATTCTAGAAGAGTTAGGGTGAGAAAACTAGTAAAGAAAATCGTCGGGTTTTCTTGGTTGATGCCTGGTGCGCCACGCCAGCCAGTGCACCCCAAATTATGATTTGTAGTTTAGGGGCTGGCGCCCCACGCCAGGGTCGCCTGCCCCATCCAGTTTGCAGTCGGTTGCTTCGTTTGAGTTCTTTTAAGGTGTACCTTCACCCCCTTTCAATTCTAACTACTCTAAGATACTTCTAAACACCTAGAAATTATTCATAACATGAATCATAACCTTGAATTCATAATTCAAATCAAGGAAGAATTAAGAGTTAAGTCTTGAGAGTTCTTTCGAACAATTTGAGATCACTAAACATGATGTCAACAAAGGGGACTTAACCTATGGGGGCACGTAGTTCGGGGACTATGAGAGTGATTGACCCTAGTCTAAATCGCTATTAAGCCTACTCCCAACTAGAATGTGTACAATACAATATAACTGAATTAAACTAGATAGCTCAAGATTCTGACATGCTAACTGAAAATGCAACATTAAGTACTGATAATGAAACATTTGAATCTGAGGCATGTATATCTTTATAAACTAACCTAGCAAGTGTAATTCATTAACTAAATGAATCTACAGAACTAGGGTTCTGAATTTTATGTAAGGAACTAAGCAACAGTGTTACAACAACATGAAAATCTGATTAGTAATATTCTAGCAACTAAATTACAACAATTCTCTAAAGTCAAGAAACCCCAGGTCTAACAATATGAAGGGAATCAAGAGTCTGACTGAATTCTCGGGAACTAATAATTGAAAGGAACCCACTAGTGAAATCCACATACCTAGTGACGAATTCCACAGAAAAGTATTTCGATATCGGGGCTATAACTAAAGGATATTTTCTATGTTCTTGGAGAGGTTTTGGTCGATACTTTTCTCCTTTTTGCTCTAAGTTTATATGAGGTTTTGGTGAATGAATCACTTAAGGTAAAGGTTGATAAGTTACTAGGCTACCAAAGCAACATAGTTTAGGGGTTCAACGACTTAGTTTAGGTGTCCAATGCATAGGAAAAAGACCAAATGACCCCTGACTTAAAACAGTCAGGGCCAATCGCCAAACCTGACCAACGAACTGTCGATCGACTGATGGCTCATCTTGTGAGTCTGTCAATCGACTTCAGAGGAGGGGTTCTTGGGGACTTGATTTACGGACCAGGACCACGGCCCGTGGTCTGACCTACAGTCCATAGGTCCAGCCGTGGGTCGACCCTTAGTTGAATTTTCTAGGTTTATGGGGAGGGAGCTACAGGTGGCCAACCATGACCCCACCTATGATCCGTGGGTCAACCTACGGTCCGTAGGTGGCCCGATTTGTGGCACTTGCAACTTCTGAAACTCTAAAATTTTGGTCTTTCTAGAATACAAGGTGTTACATTAACTCCCCCGGGGAACATTCATCCTCAAATAAAGACTAAACTGGCTGAATATAGAGGGAATGAGGTGCGATCCCTACCACTAAGTACTGGAAACTAAAATCCTATTGAACTAAGTTCAATGAACATGCAAATACACTAAAAATGCAAGTATAATTGAAGGAATATGATACTAAGACTGAATTTATGCAAGAGTAACTGAAAGACTGGAGAGGAACTATTACCTCAAGCTGGAATGGAATCGGAAGAAAAGAGATGAGGATACTTGACCTTCATGGCTGATTGTGCTTCCCAAGTAGCTCCCTCTACATACTGACTCCTCCACAAAACCTTAACTACAACGACTTCTTTGTTTCTCAACCTTCGAACCTGATGATGATGATCAAGAATATCAATTGGCATATCTTCATTAGGGAGACTATAACATCCCGTATCCTAGATAGACCAAAATGCAGATTTTGAGAAGTTGCAGGTGCAACTTACGGTCACCATCCACGGACCGTAGATCAGACCACGGTCCGTGCTGGTGGTCCGTGGTTTACCACTGCAGCCCCTCCCCAGAACTCAGTCAGAAAATCGGCT